>SJJU01011313.1:0-15614 GCA_012932125.1 Conopomorpha cramerella
AAAAATACTGCAAGTGAAACCTTAGAAACTTTGTTTGTTTAGAAGTATTGATATAAAAAGGAATTTGAAAACTTTTTCGGTATTTTGTTGGTTTTTCTTTCTTCACAAAAGTTGCTAAGTAATTTTAAAAAAGGCTTCTCTTATACATTCTTATATTAAAAATATCAAAGTTTTCTGACTAGTATTTACAGTGGTATCTGGTATCCTTATCCATAGTATTTAAAAGCAGCCTTCGCTAGTAGCCAGGTAACCATAACGGATTTCCCCACGATAAGAAAAAGGTCTGTTCGTATAGGAAACTAGTACGTATCTTAGTCTGCTAATGTGCGCCGCCGACTTTACCAGACCTTTGGAAATCTCAGGACACTTTGTAGTACACTACACTACAGGACAAGTGTGTCCACGCTGAGCTTTCTATGCCCAATGGACGACAGCGGGCTGATGAATCAACATAATCATTACATTCTCAGGAAGTTTGATGTCTCTGTTTTCAAATCAAATCAAATATGTTTACTTCAATTATATGAATTATTGCTGCTCCAACAGCAGCACTTTGAGCAACAAGTATGCTTGTATTGTCATACAGATTGAATAGCATCCCGTAATATTAATATCAACAAAAAAAGTAGGAAATTAATAACAATATGGATAGTATACCTACAGTCATCAATCTTAACTTTACAAGTTCTTATACTGTAGAACTTCGGTAAATTACGTATATACTCGTATTAGTAAACATACTTTTGTGAAATAATATGTACAGTCAAATACTACCGGAGCGTACCAATAAAACTGAAATTCTCAATTCGACAGTATTTTTTATGTTTGTTACCTAAAAACATATGCTTCCTGTTTCGTCCCAATTAAATGTGGTGCAGTTCCGACAAAACCGCCATCCACGAGAAAATGTTCTTTTTTCTCCAAAGTTTTTTTATTGTATTGTAGAAGGGAAGTAAGCATAGCTTAACGCATGTCTCCTGCTGGGAGACTTAGTACAATGTTGACTCTTTCTTTCGACCTTCGACTCAACCGTGATGCTTAGATTTTATTAAAACTCATACCCATGTCTCATTACTAGTAGTAGGCATATACCTACCACGTGGTTTTATATCGTCCAAATGACCAAATTTAATATTACTGCAATAGTGTTGGGACCACGGTAGATTTTTTGTGGAAATTCAATACATTGCTGTTTTAACTATGTAAACAAAACCAACTCCATTTTAATTGAACCTACATGCAGTAGCAGTTTACCCACCTTTATTAACGAACATTAACTAGGTACATTTTACTATACAGTTTATTTTAGCTTTTGAAATGTACAGGAGGTTGGCGATTACCACGTGTGGGAAGCTATTCCCAAAAATCTTTAATTGACACTTGCAAATGAGTACCTACTGAACAAATGTGGTCCATCGTAGACCACATCTCTCCTTTACATCAGGCAGGATGCTGGTCAAACAATTGTTCATAGTATATTAAAAAATTGTAGTGTTATGACGATAGTTTTTTGTGTTGATTTTCTTTTCAATTTGTGTTTAATTTTTCATACATAAATCTGCATTTCAAACTTTACTATTTTCAAAAGTTCTAAATCGACATTACGACTGAAATTCTTCTATTTGTACCTTTGGTGGAGTAACCTACAAAAATAAAACATGGCGCAGCCATGTTGACATTGTCGGTCAACAAGGCTGCTGTTTGTTTAATGTCAAATTAAAAAAAACCATAGACCATTGTATGTTTCAAGCGTAATTTTATTAATTTTCTCAAGAAATGTGTGTCAGAAAATTACAACAAATAGATATTTCTGATGAGGATTGAAAATCATGGAATAAATATTTTTTAATTGGGGGACATAGTATTTTGGACATATCGTCAATTGTCACAACAACTTTGCGTGCCTCCGACTGTACATAGTATCAGTATTTATCGTGGAACACATCAAGTGCATTACATTGACGATACACGTCTGCTAATCAGGCATTTCGCAACATTGTGAGCTTTCGTAAACATCAGCTACCACTCTAGTCACACGTTAAAAGGGGGTTATTCATTCGATTGCCGTAGACAGGTGTGTATAGTGAAGGCTCACTTGCGCAAGTGTTGTGATTGTAATGTGGCTGTTTCAGAGAAGTAAAACGGAACCATCGCTCTCTCTGTCCGCCATGACCCGGGTGAGTGAAAGGGGAAATGTCATGTACAGTAACTTTAAAGCAAGTACTTATCTGTTGTCTTTGTTTTGCTGAAATTGCAAGACATGAGAACCATTTTTTAATAGACGTATTAAAATGACAATCTATGTATCTACATAAGTAATTACAATGTTAGTTTATATTCCGTAGAGAGTAAAGAATAAAGTGGTACCTACTTAATTTCACATCATATTATTGTTAATGTTTTTTAAAGCTACCCTGGGATTAAAAAGTCGTGAAGCGTATTTTTTAATATCATTTAAGTGTGCACGTGACTGTACGTGCGACATAGCACAATAAATTTAGGTATGTAATAAATTACGGTATGTACTTACTTAGGTATATTTGCTACCGGTTTATGACGATTCCCTCATATATATCATGTAAGTAATAATGTAATGAATGTATCTAATGCTTTCAAGTCATGAAACAATTACTCATGGGAAAATGCTTTAAAGTGCACGTGCTTCCTAGTTTTATAATTGAATTGGTATCGAAATGTAAAAAAGTTTTCCTTATTACACGATAAAATAATATTTTTACGTATTTACTAGGATGTCCCGTGACAGGTGAGTAGTCATTAGTGGCGAAGCTAGGAGGTAAGCCGGTAGTCAAAAATAGGCACTTAACCAATCCTTATTTAGATTTTTTATTTGTCTTATAAGTAGTAAGTCCCTACGCTACTTATTTTCCTTGAAAATATTTGTTATTGTGCCTGGCATAGGCTTGTCTTGTACTACCGGCCTACCCCCTAGCTTCGCCCCTAGTAGTCATGCATATTCCCTACTCATTTCATGACGATCGATGTATGGACTGAGAAATTAAATGAAATGATTTATTTAACGTTCCAACTTCCTTTTCACGTGTTTAATTGTTAATATGTGTATTACTTATTACGCTATTCGCGGCATAAACGAATGCAACAAAAAAAAAAAATTGTTGGAAGTTGGTATGCGGCGTGCAAGTCTAGTTATGTTTGATCAGAGTCCGTCATCTTGCAAGTGCCGCCATGTTGGATTTAGAAAAACGCAACCTTGTCATCCGAACTGAACGTGCATAATATGTTACAGCTCAATCGGTTCAGAATTTAATGATATGTGACCAATTTTTTATGTATTAATTATTATTTGTGTAACCTTGCCTATTACCCGATGTCGGTTTTACGTCGACTTTTGGGAGCAGCATATAACAGACTTTGACATTTGTTCGCTTATTGACTAAAAATTAATAAAATAGTGAGGGTCCTATATCTATTAATTTTAATAACCTTGTATGTCTACGGCGACCCCTGAGTCTCTAAGTGTAAAGGGCTGAGAAGCAATCTCCGGCTCGAAGGACTATGTTAACGACCGAGCCTTAGGTGGATGATATCCCCGATCCTCCACTTTTGTGTAATAGCGAACTGGTTATTTGATGAATTTACATTGTCATAGATATAAAATAGATGTTAGTAGTTAAGTGTGTAGGCGACGTATTCCAGGGCGTATCGGTGCGTGAATGATGCAGCGGTGCTCGGTAGAGTCGTCCACTGGACGTGACGTAGCAACCGATCGAATCGTTGCTTGTCCAGAATTATCAGGCGCATTGTGTTCAGAGGTTAAGCATTATTTGCTAATGCGTTTATTCAGGCGCTATGTGAATGAATTTCAAGATTACAAACCACCAAAAATGCCTGCACGGTTAAATATCTATTGTCAGAACATTTGAAAAAATAAACTTAAAAACGTTCACCTAAGCAAGGGGTGTGCCGGTATTGTTGCTTAACTTGGATGGTTGGACGTGATCAGACCAATCGCTGCGAGCGATAGTATTACTAAATAATCCTAGCTGTTCGGCGGTGTGGGAATAACGGTATACATTGTGGCGATATACGTCCAGGGCGTCAACAAACTCTATACCAAATTTTATTTACATCGCTTCAGCAGTTTAGACGTGAAGAAGCAACACACATACACACTCACAAATTTTGGCCTTTATAATATTAGTGTGATTACAAAGGAAATGTGCATACTGAAAGTTCTCCTGGTCATATTTAATGACTCATACACATTTCCGACTTGGCCTTGGCGAAACTAGGAGTGGTCTAATGGTTTCAATATTGACGTGCGTCTACTTCGTACTTACTATCCAATTTAGATTATTAACAGCTACATTTTTCAATAGATGGTACCTACAGTACATTTATATTGTGATATCTGACCTGTTGATTACAATTAGATATTTAATCCTTTATTCAGAATTACGTGAATATTTTCAAAATTTGACACTTAACAGAAAATTAATTGTAATTCCTATTTAGCATTATGCAAGTACCGCTGAAGATTTAAAGATTTAAAAGGAGATCCGCCAAGGCCCGGTTCTAATGAAACGTTTATCAGGTTTAATTTATTGATATTAGGTTATATTGCTAGATATATTAGAAATACTTTTTTTTCTTTTACTTAGTGCCTAACATGCTTTTTTACCACCACAAAGGCGAAAAAAAGTGTCTTTTAGGATAAAACTTCATGCAATCTACGTACACAAGTGAAACCACTTTTGTTTACTCCATACACATACGTCATACAATGTTTTACTAATCTTCTCAAATATAAAAATAACCCGCAAAATGTGTAGGTAATCGCAGTACAAGGTTAATCCTTCAACAATCGGACTCCACGGATCTAAGACAGACATTAGACGATACGTTTTGATCTCAGTTTTACTACAGTCATGATTGTGATTGACGGATTTCCTATCGTCTAATATCGTTTGAATTAGTATTAGTAGTAATTCCATAAATCATGACTGATAGAATTGAATGACGCTTGCATGAGCGTCTAATGTCTGCCTGCTACTAGTTTTACGCTGCTATTGAGAGGGTGTTACAGTTTATATTAATAACGGAAACTACGGTGAAAAATTTGCGGGGAGTTCATTGAAGGTTCATTCAATTGCTATAAATGAAAAAGTTTGTGAATTCAAGATGTGAAAATGCTTGTAAGGTACTTCTTCCTGACAAAACTACTGAATGGAATTTGATAACGACCTCAGGCAACGTGGACTGATGTTTAAAAAAAACAAATCACAGTGGAGTGCAATTAAAGATGTGCAATTGACGATGATGTGCAATCGGTTGATGATGATGATGATGGATTTTGATGAAACTTTGTGGAAAGTTAAACGTCGGGTAACACAATTTGCGATTTATTAAAAAACAGGTCGCTTAAATTCTAAACGGAAATGAACGAAAATAGAAAATAGTTTCTGACCGAAGCTCAGTATGTCCATAATTAATAGGTAGATTACACTAATTATTAAAATTTTAATACTACGTTACATGGACGTATATGTGATTCATACTTTGCATATCGCTCATTTACTATACCAACCCGATATTTCACAATATTTTGTTCTTGTGAAAAGAATCCATAGTAATAGTAATAGTAATAAGATTGTTATTTCAACAGTGTCACAATTTGATACTATGATATGTTGCGTTGTTGCAGTAAATGGGCGATATGTACTTGTTATATGATGATGGCAAAGTTGTAACAACTTGTTCATAGTTTGGATACTATTATTGTTCTGTACCATCATCTAATAGGTGTATAATAAAATTTGCTTAAACAGTAGTTCAATCGCTTTAAATGGGGGTAGTCCACGCAACTAGACTTTGTTGTTGTCGTGGTCGGCGTATAAAATATTGATATTATTTTTATCTTCGTCGGTGTAAAATGTTCACAGGATTTTTTTTCGAACTTTTCTAAATCTTCGATCAAACAAACATTGCATTGTGACAGTAGTAAAATGGTGCAGTGGAAATTAATCATTATAAAAGTGTACATAGATCTTAATGAACATGATTAGAACCACTCGCACATTTGAAAAAAAAATAACAAAACGATGTTTATCGATCTCATTTTATCGATAGAAAGTTCTCCCAACATTGTCAAACGTCTGTCTGTCCGTAGACGGAACCTATTACTAACCTTCCTACTATTAGCGAAATTTTCCAAGTATACTTACTTGTCTCTTCATGGGTCATTACATGTGTAAGGCCCGGTTTTTTGTAAATAAAGGTTCGGTTACAAGATCGTAGTAGGTATAGTAGAAAGTAGAACACAAACAATGATTTTCTACTGAAACCACGAACTAATAAAGCGAGCTTAGCTGCTCCTCTAAAACATGCAAGTCTTCCATGAGTTTTTTCACATTATCACGCTTGTTTCATAATTTTTTTCACTGCAATTTTTTATTTTTCGTTAATATGGTTAGTATTTACTTCCTACATATTTGTTTATCTTTGAGTATAAGTCATTGAATCACGTTCGATCGTCGTTGATCTATCAAATCTCAATTTGTTAAAATAGACTGAATATTTAGTGATGTTTGGTACGAGCTACGAAATATGCTTCAAGTTAATGGCTTAATTACAAAACACACGCGTTTAAAATGCAAATCTTAAAAATTATTATCAAAAAATGGTAATAGTATACATTTTAAATAGTAAAAGATATTACAAAAAGGCTCAAAAGGTACACCTTCAGCAACAATGCATAGGCGTGTTTGTTTGAGCATAGAACCCCTACTCATATGATTAAGGACTCCAAGAATTGTAGCAGCTCGGCGAGTACTCGTTCGTGGATTTATGGAGAAATGATCCAATACTGCCTCTTCCAATGAGTCCTTTGAGTCCGCAATGCTTGGTCGTCCTTCAGGCCTATTTCTTCTAATTGAACTGGTACTATGAAGCCGCATAAGCATTTTCCGGAAACCGTCCTTGAAAGGTCTGGTCAACTTACGTTGTTCCGCCTCTGGTCTCCTATCAATAAAAGCTCACGTGCTTGCTCAAGGTTTCTATCAGCTGCCCTCACACAAAACATCATCTCGTAATATTCTCTATTGCTGTAGAAAGCCATTTTCAATAAGTAGGTACACTAAGAAAATGCAGTTAAGAGAATGAAAATTTCAGTATTATTATTCTACCACGAAGTCAAAAGTCATATTGATGCTGGTCGTCATACTGATCTCTACGTACATGCTACTCATTCATCTCTAGTCTATTCGCGATAAATTGTGGAATGCCCATACTTTAGTTTATTTTTATAACTTTTTTTTTTCAATAGCAATCTTGCGATTGTCTGTGAATCAATCTACGTTTAGTTTCTGACGTCTGACTGACAGTTACATGTCACCCATCTACAACCAAAACATGTTGATATGATTAAGTTTTTAACCGAATTCATATTATGAACTTATTGAGATCTTTTGCTATGAGAACTTTTGCTATTTATTGAATTCCTTTATATGAAGATATTCTTAATGTCCTCTATGTTGTTCCATTAATAAAGGCTTTCTCTATAGGCCCTTCAATTCCCACTGCAGGATTTGGTTACTCCCTGTATATGTAGATCAACTCATTGTGTATAAGAGATCATTTTCATGTATTTTTCACATAATTAACCTAAGAATTAACTAAGAAATTAAATTAAAAAAAAAATACACTAACTAAGAAATTATTTCATCTTATTTGGCGCACAGATTTTCGACAACACACATTAGAGTCGGAGTGCAAATCATCGATCCAACAAACATTTTATCTTGATCGGATTACAACTAATTGATTAAACGAATATTTTGTCATGGTCGGCATACAGATATCAATACAAACATGTATTTTTCCGTAGTTGACGTACAGCTATCATTAAAATAACTGAGATTTTTTAATGTATAGCGTACTGTATATATTAAGCCGTATTTATGCAGGACGTACCTATGTTTGCACTTAGTTAAATTTATGTGAGGGAGTTCAATGTCTCTGAAACCAGAAGGGGTTGCTTTTCTCTTGTTAACTTCACAATGGAGGTTCTTCTTGGTGAAATACTTTTACAACTCATCTAAAAATTAATAATATAGATATCCATCAGGTTTTTTCTGTATTTTTTTTTTCAATTTGATCTCAGAAATATTATAGACGTAGCGGAATTTGACGTTATTTTTATTTAGGTACCATTGATTTTTTAATGTTCATCATCATTTCCTTACGTAATACATCTTTCAAAATTCACCCACACTGTCTCTGGGTTCATCTCTCTTATTACTTTGATTATGAAGATTGATGATGAATAACTTAGGCACTACGTGTATGCAAACAACTGTAGGTAGGTACTAAACGAATTGCTTTTTTTTATTACTTTAACTCCAGCCAGTTAATAAAGTGTACACGTTTTGTTTTTTCCAATTTCTTAGGTAAAATTAATGACCGAAGCATAGCATCCATTGATTGCTTCAGTTTGCATTCAAGCGCGAGCTATTACATAAATTAGTTTTCATTTTGTCGTTGCGTTGCAAATGTCTACGTGCTACGCCGTAGCTGCAGTCGATCCCGTAGTCTAGTCGTAGCATGACCACGCCGCTACGATAACTTATTTCGGCGCGGCGTGAACAAACTTTCACTTTTTTGGAAATATAAATAAAAATGGCGGCAACTAATACAACAATAATAAGATGCTTTAAACCGGGCGCTATGATCTCCCGGAACTGGTCCAAAGTATTGAATCTTGCCGGGAACTGCACTAGAAGTGAAGCTGCTGACTTGTTCCGTGTAAGTTTAAATTTATTTTTGTAGTTTAGTTAGACGTTCGCTTCCCTTATAAGTTATTATAGGTCTAATGAAAGTGGTTATTCCATATTAAACATAATATACATAACCTGTAAGTGACAAAGTCAATATTTTAGTATATAACTTTTTATGTGATAAAATTTCCTTTTGTCGATCATACCCGTTTCTCAAAATGTGTCAAATACGAAACCCAAAATTTAATGTCAATAAAATCTATTGAAAGTTTGTTTCTACTTAGATTACATTATTAAAAAGACAGTATAACATATATATATACCCTGCAATATTTACTCACGGCACTTACAGTATTTGAATTAGAATACGCGCGGACAAAACCGCACGTAAAAAAGGCGCACGCCGGCCATAATTTGAAAACAGGAATGCGTAATAATAAATGCATATTTTAAAAAATTATATAACAGACCTCTGAGACTTTATTTTCTTTTCCCTAGCAATGTACTACAGATATTAGAAAAGAAGTAATTTTTAAGTATTGAAAAAAAATATCATATTGTTGTAACAATTTAAGTTGAAGAGCATGTATTTCTTCTTAAATTAATCTGTGGAGTCATAGATCGCCACGAACTATTTTAAAAAATAACTTAGCTTGCTCGTAAAGTCACCGCAAGAGTTATTAAGGACCCTTTCTGCCTTCTTCGCACTCGCCCTAACTTGGGCACTCACTCACGCACCATTTGCTAGAATGATGACCCTTTGCAATATTACTAAAGATTGTTTGGATATTTTCGGTTGTTACGATTCTTAATACAGAATATTTCCCAGTTAAATTAAATAGAGTTGCCAGAGTTAAATTGTAAAATATAAATAATTTAAGTTTTTTACATTATGTTTAAATGTTAAATATTTTCAATGTTTATTAAAATTTGTTCTTGACATAATATCGTCGCCCTAACTGATTCATTTATTAGCATTTTCTATACTTTCGCAAAATTTATATTACTGTAACATTCCATTCATTTTGTAGCACATGATATAAAAATTAAACCCCTGCACTTAGTAGCAAATCATAAACTTTTAATTTTTTATCATTTTCTTTAACTATTAACGCATGTGGGAGATGGCACAACCGCAATAACGGGACAGTTGTAAGGGGTTATCCTAGTTTATTATATTTTTAATGTCATGTCTACGCAAAGAAAGCATTGATTTTGATTTTCGCATCCGGCAAAATAACATATACGTAACCTTCAGCAGAAAACGCCTGAAAAAAATGAAAATCATTGATGAGCGGCTGACGAAAACAACAAATGATTATTTAGAAAAGTCCATCACACCAAAATAATGTTTGGAACGGCTTAGCAAAGTGAAATTCACGTAGTGTGTTTTTATATGCCCGAAACTATTTTATTAGGCACTATAACAAAAAGTTATTTTCGGTTAGTAATAAGTATTACAAGGAATATAAGTTTTAAAATGCGTGTTACTGTACTGTGTATTAAGTGATACATTCTACAATAGTCCCTAAAGTTTTTGTCAAAATGCTAAGAAGTGTACTCCGAATAAAAAAAAATGATATTTTGCGAAAGTGTATGTATTTGCTATAAAATGCGGGGTCATATTATTTTTATATTGTGCCACAAAATGTATAGAATGTCACATTGGTATACATATTGCGAAAGTATAGGAAATGCTAATAAATCAACACAATTATGTCATATTATTATAACGTACCTATAATGTGTTCACCTATTAATTGGACGTTAGCTTTAAGTAACTTTGTAATTATGTAGAGAATATATCTGTAAGCCTCTATTGGTGTTCCATATCATTATCGCTACATAGTATAAAACAAAGTCGCTTCACGCCGTCTGTCTCCTATCTTTAAAACTACACAACGATTTTAGTGAAGTTTTTTTAATAGATATATTGATTCCAGTTGTAGGTTTATATGTACCTCTATAATACATGCATAATATAGTAGGGAAACAGTATCAGAATTGCACTCGCGCGAAGTCGAGGCAGGCCGCTAGTAAATAATAAGAAAAACAACATTAGACTTTTTTTAAACACAGTGAAGAAGTGTTTGAATACCTGCCTGAAGTTAAGCAGCGATGTGTACTACGATGAAGCTCACTTGTTCATTAGGTACCTATTCACCCGCGACTTGAAGACCTTCAGACAGTACTGCGCAGGAAATACAGATTAATGAACCAATTCACCGCTAGTTGAGACAACAGTAGACTAATTAAACGTAATTGCAGTTAAACAGTTCCTACTGTTTAAATCGTCCGATATATGGAATACAAATACTTGAATCGATTATATATGAAGCAAGAATATTGATTGCTATACTAAACCGTTTAAAGGTACCAAAAAAGTAGCTTTCACTAGTGGCTAATACCACACCGCTTTGATATATTAATACGTCAGTGATAACACACACCTAAAGCAAACAAAGCAAAACAACGACGCACCAAGTAGTGTAAACGATTCATTTGACCCAAATGTGTGTCCGCACAATCTTCTTTCTATGCGCAGATTTGGGCAAGTGTCCCAAGGAAAATGTCATATTGGAACCAAGTCAAATAATCGTCTTAAAAATTTTTGTCAATTACGACGCGTGGCTCTTATTTGTCCCACTAATGGTATTGGTCACACTACTATGTGTCCTTTGTACCATTGAAAAAGACACTTTGACACTTTTAGGCACGTATTCTGAAACTTGAACCACTTTTTATTTCAACATTTTTTTATGATTTGTCTAAACTCTAATGGCAAGTGTCAAAAAGAGACAAATGCACGTCAAGCACATCATTGATTTTTCGTTCAGAATTTGGGTGTTAGACAGCCGCCGCCACCGCCGCCGCCGGGAACGACTGTGTGGTTGTAAAACCTGATGCTCTCATAACATATTCCCTTAACGCCCTGGTCCCACAATTTACTTAGACTTACTTAGGTACTTCACTTTAAGATTTTTTAGTTCCTCAGACACGAGGAATGTTTTATCACCGTAGACGAGAAACATTAAAACGTGACTCTCTTTGTTTGTTTGCTTCATATTATGTTTTCCTGCACCAGGAAAAGGCAAGGTTTGGAGGATTTTATTTCGGTTTACGTAACAATAAGAAATAGGTAAATCAAAATAATTATTAGCAGCATTCAAAGTGTACTCTCGAAGTCGCGCTGAAACTATGTTATGTAGTTCTAATGCAGTTAACATGATGGAATGACGTACATGAAACACTCTTAGTCTGACTTGTTCTAATTACCTCCTATTTTTTTCAGTACTTAGGTTGAGATTTATATGTAGAGAATTTAACAATAGTTGAGCAAAATTTTGACATAGCAAAGTCGGAATTCGCTTTAGAAATCTCACCATAGATCATGTCAGATTTTTTCAAACTAATAATAACTTGACTGGCAGTAATGACTATAGTAACAGGTAGAGAAACTCGAGTAACAAATAATATTTTCCCGTAAAAATTACACAGGCGGCAGAGAGCGGCAACATAGAGGATTTCATGCGAGTGTACAAGAGCGACCCGGCGCGACTGAACGTGCGCGACGTGCGCGGGCGCACCGCGGCGCACCAGGCGGCTGCCAGGAACCACACCAACATACTACACTTCATTAAAAAATACGGCGGAGGTGCGTGCTTTACTACTCACTATACCTACATTTCCATATTGTGTTTAGCAATAAACGGTTACGGATATAATACAAAAAAAAAGTTTTTTTTTAATGAATTGAATGAATGATGAAATACTCGTAATTAATTAACTCACCTACCCCTCTGAAAAACGGGTGCGACGTATAAAATATGTATGTTTGAATTAATGTTTACCTAAATTGTATATGCACTATTTTACCAGTATTTAACAAACCCCTCAAGCACAGAACTCTACTTATGTAACTCTCCCGTTCTAGTTGTATTTGTGTAAATGACAAACTACTTAAGGAATGCTGGAGGGCGTATTCTATTCTATTCCTATTTAGAATACGAGCTTGAAGTTCACTGCCATGGTTTGAGAGCTTGCTCTCGTAACCTCTCAACGCATTCCTCTATTGTTCGATTTCCTTATGATTAAGACAGCGTTGTTGAATACTCAGTTTGTGAGTGGCAGCACAGAGCTTTGCGAGAGAAGCATTGCGAATTCCCATAGATATTCAAAGCGAAAAGTGTTATGTAACGTTTTCAAGATATTTTTTTTTTCATAGTTAGTGCGAATTTATTTTGCTACACGTGGATCAGCAATTAAAAAGTTCTAGCTGTTGGGTAACGAGTTTCATTTCAGAATTGCTCCCTTTTTTTCTAGAGAATGTCGCTGATTGCGATCAAATTACACTTTAAAAAAGCAATTTTTTTAAACAAATTACTTGGTGTGGTACTTTAGTTATTAGTACAGTGTACCTACCTACTAGTACTAATACAATCACGAGCAAAAATTCCGGTTCATTATATAAAACTTAAATATATTACACTAGTTTACAGTATTAAAGTTTTTGTCTGTTGCGGCGAATTCTGTGATTGATATTGTTCACTTATTTATTACATGTTTTTGTCAAATCTACCCTAAAAAAATTTGGACCGGCTCGAGTTACTTTGTTCTTGACTGTTATCATTTAAGCATAAATATTAATCGAAAACAGGCGTATTTTACTGTGTTAATATTAGTTTCTCAAGTTTTTGTGTCATGACTAGTTCAAGAAGACGTTGTTTAAATAAACTAGATCATTTTTGCTAGATATGCGGAGAATATGTGTTTAATGAAGAGCTGGATGCGAGAAGCCGAAAACAGATCACAGTGGCGTGCACTTGGAGAGGCCTATGTCCAGCAGTGGACAAGTATGGGCTGATGATGATGATGATGTGATTAAAAATTGTAGAAAAGTTATAGCAGAGTTGGTGAAAAATACACTCATCAAAAGTGTCTAGGGATCAAGAACATTATGAGTATTTTGGGGTGCTCTGGGATAAAAATAAGAATTCTTGGGCTCCTAATTTTGTTTGTAAATCTTGTGTGGAATATTTATGATTATGGAAAAGTGATAAAAGAAGTGCCTTTAAATTTGGAACAGCGACTATTGCGAGAACCACGAAATCATCTCGTAGACTGTTATTTTTGTAGTGTGAACATAAACAGTATAAACACTAAAAATCGAGCTGAATGGCAGTACCCAAGAGAAGAGCTTTAAAACGAAGTTTGTCAGAACTGAATGATTGATTATTTTTCTTATTCATTTTTTTCTTAATTAATATATGTTTTTTTCTGTGTAGTACCTTCATAGCTGAAACTCTGAGACTAGAGCTGATAAAATTATTGAAATAATATTTTTGGAAATGGCATATTATATGTAGTCAGCAACAGCAAAAATTTCTTGGGCGACAAATGTACTGTAAACTAGTGTTATGTTATTCTGAAATTTGTAATCTATTATATAAAAATCAAAGCCACTTTTCGTTGTCATTCCATAACTCCGAAACGGGTGGACCGATTTCGCTAATTCTTTCTTTGTTGTGCTTATTAATGACGGCAGAAGGTTCTTATGAAAGAAAAAAATGACATCCAAGCTGGGCACAGGCCACCCTAGATTTTCATATTAATAGTTAAGACAGGACAACGTCTGTCGAGTCCACTAGTATCGAATACAAGACAACAATACTGAACTAACTTAACAGTAATATGTCTTTCTTTTACGCAGCAGCTCTCCCCGATTGCGATATATTTATATAACCTCACATAATTGTGTGCATGTTTTGGATGTCCCGGAATGTTTGCTCGCAAGCATTAATTATAATGCGTAATTGAATGTTTGTTGTGTTTTGTGTAACTTTACAAGTTATACGAGGTCTACCAAAAATACTTAGTTTATTAGA
The DNA here is from genome assembly GCA_012932125.1 of Conopomorpha cramerella. Lineage (NCBI taxonomy): Eukaryota > Metazoa > Arthropoda > Insecta > Lepidoptera > Gracillariidae > Conopomorpha > Conopomorpha cramerella. The sequence goes on from SJJU01011313.1 coordinate 14,639, forward strand.
ATATTTTGAATACAACTGAAATTAAAACTGAAGCTTGATATGATGTCGGTATACATAAACCTGCTTTTTATTGGTAAGCCGTATAGATAACACCGTCGGGGACAATCTGCTTCAACTTAGGCAGATTCATAAAACGTAAACCGCATGACATATTCAATCTTAAACGGGTTGTGAAAATGACATCGAGATAAAAATGTTGTAATTGGCTATGTGCAAGCGAGTAGTGGCAGCAGGTAACGACCGCAGCGCAACAACAAGGCAGAAATTGGAAAAATGATCACCGTCGCGCACATAGCGAATACACAACACACCTAAATAAATAAACTCGCTAATCAATGAGAGCTAGCCTTTTTAAAGCCAATAAAAATAGTGAAAAAAAGTATTTCGTCCTTGCATTCTACTTTCAGAATTACATAATATTAATCGAAGTTTTATATAGACGCGACCGCGGAGAGTCTTCACTGAGTGTATTTGTTTAAGTTCTATAGAACCAGCTAGTGAGCTCGCCGACTACAGATCCGGAATTCTATGTACTACAAGTGTCAACAATATAATTGATCATCTTTTTAACGGCGCAATCGCACGCCAAAACGGCGACATCTATAACTCAATATTGTTCCACCTGGTATCGCGCCTATATTATTTATAACCCGGTAACAATATTGAGTTACCAATATAAAAAAAAAATACAACTTCAACGCCTTTAATTCCAAAGAGGGGGTAAGGCAGAGAACTTGCAAAGTACCACAGTTCACCAAGCGTATTTAACCCAACGTGACAGGGGGTGAGCCCATCCGCCGTTATAGGGTTCATACACCTTGTGGTGTGCGGGTTTCATCACGATGTTGTCCTTCACCGTACGAGCGTTGCGTTGCGTACATAGGCTCTGAAAAAGAGTCCAATTGGTACACGTCCAGTAGCCGGACTCGAACCCGGGACCTCCCGGTTACAAGTCAAGTATCCGACCAACTGGACA
>SJJU01011317.1:9874-20758 GCA_012932125.1 Conopomorpha cramerella
CTACTTTTACAAAAACCTTTAATTTTACTGTCAGTAATGAAAACTAAAAATTATCGAATGTTCAATAGAAAGTAATTAAATAAATTTTCGGTAACACTTATCACCATGACTCCTTTATAACGCGTTATACAGCTCATTCACGCGAGAACAGAATCTTTGAAAATATACCATCTATCTATAATATGAAAATATTCGCGCCTATATACCCGGTGAACAATATTGAGTTATAATGTCTGTGCGCGTTTCATTTAAAACATGATCTGAATAGCTAAATGTTTTACGCTTAGCAAGCGCTAAGCAAATAACGGCAACGGTTGGTCCAGCAATTTCTCTATTTTTGTTGTGGTTATTTAATCTCAGGAGATGATACTAATAAAAATAATATTTTAAGTAAATTGCACGGGAAATTATATCTATTCGAAATGAATATTCATAATTAAGGTTGAACAAGGTCTGTCGGGTCCACTAGTTTTACAATAAAACCTAGCTCTAAGTACCCTCATTTTATCTACCTATGTATTTGGCACATAAGTCAATTTACCAGAGAAAACAATTTTGAAATGACGATTTTTAAAACAAACATGTAAATTTGACTGTCATAATTTTATATTAATTACTAGCTCTGTCCCGGAGAAGATTTATTTTGCCGTAGGAAGTTGCTTTTATGCCGTGTGTAGTAGACGAAATACAAACTCGCGGTAATTATTTGACTTTCTCGCCGTAAAATCCATCCTTGGACTTCAACGAATTTAAAAAAAAGAATTGGCTAATTTGGTTCAGGCGTTGTTGAGTTATGCGCTTACCAACAATGTTTGCGATTGATTTTTATATTATAGATATAATATAATGATATACTAATTATATATATATTTTTTTATGTTTAACATTGTGCGTGGGTGTGTGCGAGGATTCCTCTCGGGATAAGATTTCGATTCTTATTTGACATACCTAATTTATTTTTCTTACTACGTAACATTATAGTGGTCTCTGTCTGGTACTTTGAGATTCAGGAAATTAACAATTTTGGTTTTATTAGACAATAGAATATATCTACAATAATCTTATCTATTTAATGTGTCTTAGCAATTTCGTGTTACCATTGTGCTAACAATGTAGATGATTAGTGGCCTTCTCAGATGGGTGTGCATACATTTCATTAAGTTTAAATTTTTATTGAGGCGGATGTCAAGTTCATTATTATATGTGGGTAGTTGTCAACCTCTCCAGAGTACCATATACGTATGTAAGTAAGTATAAATGCATACGACATATAATTAACCCATCCCCACCCCCTTACGTTCGGAAAGAATCTGCTCTGCCACCCTAAGAGTCATTTAAATTAGAAGAGTTTCTAGTATGATTCGAAAGGCGAGCTCGCCATGCAAATCTCGCCTTACTACGTTAACACAGGAGTTCAGAGGTCAAAAACTCGTACGCGAAAATCGTATACGAGTTTTGAAAGGGGCGTTTTTCGAATGTGTTGAGTTTGCACGCGACACATCTTAAAAATCAGAACAAACTCTTATCATTGAATTCGACTGATATACTACTCTCCTAAATCTCAAAGCGAGAAACTCGCCTTTCAAACTCCAACAGTTTCAGTGTCGTATTTGTCACGGTTCCTGTTTCTCGAACAGCTGAGCATATTTTGTTGCCTTTCGTATATTCGTACGTATTGCTTAGACGTTTGGTGATTTCTCTCGCCTTTCGAGTTTCGCCCTTCCGAGTAAAGAATATTCAGGCAGTAGTAAAGGTATTCAGGGTTGTAAGACGTATTGTTCTAAGCATTAACACTGTCAAAATGCATTATAATCTCCATAAGCTTGAAATCTGTCTCACAGCCTATAGACACTGAGATTCAGTTTTACTTCTTGTAACAATTTCTCTACTCATTAATGTTTTAGACACAGGAAGTGCCATACATTCGTATATTTAAATATAGGGAACATGCGTTATGAACGCAATGTCAAATTGTAAGAGTCTCGTGTGAATCTTATATGGCCTCCTCTTAAGAATGTACTTGAATAAAGTTCCTCCTTCGTGTCGTCCTAAAATCCTAATAATAATAGAGTACACGTTGATTGTGCAGAGTGTTGGGGCGTCGGGGGTGTTCGAGCTGCAGATCCTGGAGTTCTCTAATCCGCGCGTGCAGCTGTCGTCGGGGCGGTGCTGCGGCGGCGCGGGGGCGGGCGGCGCGGCGGGCGGCGCGGGGGCGGGCGGCCGCTGCCTGGCGCCGTGCCGCACGCGCTTCTCGCTGTGCCTCAAGGAGTACCAGTCCGCGGCCGCCCCCGGCGCCTGCTCCTTCGGCCGCGCCGCCTCGCCCACGCTCGGCACAGACTCCTTCACCCTCGTGGAGCCGCTTTACACGCTTGCCCTCAACTTCACCTTTCGATGGACGGTAAAATATCTTGAATTATCAATTAGTATCCTTGTTTAATGTACTATATCCGACTTGCTTTTAGTTTTAAATCAACGTACTTAACTAAAAATGATATAATAATTCCCAATTCTATTATTAACTTCCTACTTACATGTAAAATTAATTGTGGCTCATTTTTTATTTGCAGCGATCATTCACATTAATTCTGCAAGCACACGACGACTACAACTACACAGCGCCCGGTATGTATGAGTGCTATCATAATCCTACTAATATTATAAACGTGAAAGTGTGGATGTTTGTGTGTATGTATGTTACCTACTCTATCACGCAAATACGGAATCCAAAGAAACTTTATAATAATACAGCTTGTATACATCGGAATAACATATTATAGGCAATATTTTATTTTTTTAATTAACTTAATTTGCTTTCCGGTTGTTCCGGGCAGTAAAATAAATGAATGAAGAAGCATAAAGAAGATATATGTGATAATAGTATTGTTTTGTTGGTTTAGAGACGGGTCTGATTGGCGAGGCGTGGTGGTCGGGCATCGTGGAGCCGGGCGCGGCGTGGCACGCACTGCGCGGCGAGGCGGCGCGCGGCTCCGCCTCCGTGGCGTACCGCGTGCGCGTGCTGTGCCAGCCCAACTACTACAACTCCACCTGCACCACCTTCTGCCGCCCGCGCGACGACAACTTCGGCCACTACTTCTGCTCGCCGCAGGGCGACAAGCGCTGCCTGCCCGGCTGGCGCGGAGACAACTGTGATATACGTAAGCACGTCTTTTTACCTTTAATAATCCGCCAATGTTGTAGGTACGTGATTGTAAATACGCCTGACGAATTGCGTGCTCTTTCCAGCTGTGTGCAAGGAAGGGTGCCACCCGACGCACGGGCGGTGCGACGCGCCGGGCGAGTGCGCGTGCCGGCCCGGCTGGCGCGGCGAGCTGTGCGACCACTGCACGCCCTACCCCGGCTGCAAGCACGGCTACTGCAACGGCTCCTCTTGGGACTGCACCTGCGACACCAACTGGGGCGGCATACTCTGTGACCAAGGTAAAATCGACATCATACATACATAAAAGTCGTATCCTTATTCCTCAATTAGCTGCATAATTAGGTGGACCATCGTGGGGGTCGTAAGAGGCGACCGAGGGACCTCTCCAGGACAGGGACAGCAGCGCTCTCTGTGAATTAAGAAACCACAACTACTGCGAACGCCAACCCTCCTGCCAAGCGTGCCGATTATTTCTCCTAATTATCTTGGTAATCATTAAGGGAGGCCGTCGTCCAGTAGTGGACGTTATGTGACTGATAATCACAAGTTGAATAGATCCTTTGGAGACGTCATGATGCCTCCTAGTACAATTAAAGTGTAAACAAGTAGGTACTTGTAATAACTTGATTATTTACTTGGTGTTTACAGACCTGAACTACTGCGGAACGCACGAGCCGTGCCAGCACGGCGGCACGTGCGAGAACACGGCGCCGGACCAGTACCTGTGCCGGTGCGCTGACGGCTTCTCGGGCTCCGAGTGCGAGCGCGTCGACAACCCGTGCGCGCCCCAGCCCTGCGCGCGCGGCGCGTGCTCGCTGGCGCCCGACCCGCCCGGCTTCCTCTGCACTTGTCAACCCGGCTGGACAGGACCGCTCTGCGATCAAGGTACAGAGTACTTTGTTTGCATTCATATGTTTGCAGCCTGTATTCATTTAAGGTATCCAGAGTATTCTTGACTGAATTTTACGCAATTTTCCATTGTTCTGAAGCAAGTGTCGAGTTAAAACTAACCGGTTAGGGGAAGTGACGGCTGGCAAAATCTAAACTAACCATCACTATTCACTGAATGGTATTTAAAAAGTTGGTTAAATGTATGTATTGTTTTTGTGTTGTAGATATCGACGAGTGCGCGAGCTCCCCGTGCCAGCACGGCGCCACGTGCCACGACCGCGTCGACGGCTTCGACTGCGAGTGCGCGCCGGGCTGGACAGGACTCACCTGCACGGAAGGTAACCACGCTGTATTAAGGAGCATTTGGTGTGTCCTCCCAACCCTATCTCTCCCTCGCGCATTGTGCCCAGTGCTAGCAACTACGTGACTACTGCAAAAAAACTGCTTGCTATGGATACCATTTCGTAATGCCATAAATAATATTCTGTGTTATGCGTTAACGTTAACCAAAATACTTATTTAAAACACACCTAACACTACTACAGACTTGGATGAATGCGCGGCGAGTGAGGAGGGAGTCTCGGCGGCGGAGGGTGCGGAGCGACTGGGCCCGTGTGTGAACGCGGCCACGTGCAGCAACACGCTGGGAGGGTTCTCGTGCGCCTGCCTGCCCGGCTGGTCCGGCCCGCGCTGCGAGGCCAACGTCGACGACTGCGTGGGCCAGTGCCTCAACGGCGCCACCTGCATAGACCTGGTGGACGACTACCACTGCGCGTGCGCGCCGGGCTACGCGGGCCGCACGTGCGCGCTCGACGTGGACGAGTGCGCGTCGGCGCCGTGCCGCCACGGCGGCGAGTGCGTCGACCTCATCGACGCGTACCGCTGCATCTGCCCCGTCGGCTTCAGCGGCACCGACTGCGAGGTACACAACACACAGCCATGTCATTGCGCTGTCTTAAAGCACTATTTTCTCAAACACTATAATTTCTACCTAACTGTCTTATTACTTGCTCTATTATTCTACATCTAACAATAACACATAATGTCCATGTCATGATCATTTATTACCTGTATTGTTTCTGTCTGACTGCGTAGGTGGCCACTCTCCACTGACTAGCACTAACACACTAACACTCTGCTTTTCCTAGCTGCCTCCCTGTTTCGGACGCTACTGTTTGGTAAGTACTTCTTCTCGTTTCTCCTTGTATGGTTTCCGGATTTTACTATCAGTTCTTTGTACATAATATAATTGGATCTTTGGAATCCCACACGTAATAATATTCTATCTCTGGTATCTACTATTGGTTTTGGACCTGTTCGTGAACCGTTACATCTAAGCGAATGTTATATTTTTGTATGTTTTTTTTTATTTATGTTGTAGAGTTATCTAGTAGCTAGTATTTACCTAGGTACTTAAATGAAATACTGGGCCATACAGGACGACCGCGACCACTGCGCGGGCTCCCCGTGCGCGAACGGGGCGGCGTGCTACACGGCGCAGAGCGACTACTACTGCCACTGCGCGCCCGGCTGGAGCGGCAAGAACTGCTCGCTGCCGGCGGCGGCGGCGGCGGCGTGCGGCGCCGGCTGCGGCCGCGGCCGCTGTCTGCGCGCCGCGCAGCCCGCGCGCTGCGTCTGCGAGCCCGGCTACAAGGGACCCACCTGTACTGAACGTGAGTACTTCAACCTCTACTTAGCATTTTCCTACTACGTATTATGTATGGGAATAGGTATCTAGACAAAGGTTCATATCGCAGATGTGGAGTGCTCGGAGGCGGGCGGCGGTGCGGAGTGCGGGGTAGCGGGTGCGTGCGTGGCGGGCCGCTGTGTCTGCAAGCCGGGCTGGACCGGCGCTCATTGTGATATAGGTACGCACTTTCCGTTCCATTGTTGTCTTACGAGCTTTCACGTCGACTTTTCTTACCCAGTAGTACTCGTAATCATACAACCAAAAATTATAGTAGTTTAGTTATAAATGTGGTAAAGCTCAGACAGTATAATGCAGAACTCGCTATTGCTACTCTGAACTAAAAGTAACAAAGTCATCATTTGGTTATCGTTGTTTTAATGTTGCTTACAGAAATAGATGAATGTGCTTCAAATCCTTGCCATAACAACTCTACCTGCATCGATGGAGTGGCTGACTTCTCCTGCTTGTGTACAGAGGGGTGGTCAGGTAAACATATTTTTTTTGTTGTACAGTTGTAGATGAATGTAGAAGGTACCTAATGCAGCTGTAAAGAACTTTCACTTATGACCTATTTTATTTGCAGGCAAAACGTGTAACTTAAGGTCAGTGGAAGCGTCGTGGTGCGGCGAGGCAGGCTCGTGTCTGAACGGCGGGTCGTGTGTGTCGGGCGCGTGCGTGTGTCGCGCCGGGTGGGGCGGCGCGCGCTGCGAGCGGGGCCTACCGCCCGCGGGCGTCGCGGGGAGCGCGGGGGGTGCGGGGGGCGCGGAGTGCGGCGCCGGCTGCCGGCACGGAGGGCGCTGCGTGCGCGGCTCCTGCGAGTGCCCGCCCGCCTGGCGCGGGGCCGACTGCTCCCGCCCCGTGCCCGCCTGTGCGGCCTGCCCTCGTGCCGCCACCTGTTTACCCGACCCGGACACAAACGATTTACGCTGTGTTTGCCCACCTCCTGACCACCGAGACTCCAAGCGATGCCTCGAACGTAAGATTAATATTATTATCTATACTTATAATAAAAGATTCAGGGTTCAAAACTTTCAGAAATAGTCATCTATTGTTCAATTGAATCAACTTGGTTCCCGTAGGATCATCAAAAAAAGGCAAATCCCAAACGGCTGAACGTATCGTAATTCGCATTGACCCGAAGACACTATTCCGCGCGGACGGAGTCGCGGTGTCAGCTAGTTATTCATAATTTCGGGGACACAACCAACCCATGGATGTGATAACAGTAAAACTTCTATTGTCTTAAAACTAGTAGTAGTAGTGCACAAAAGATATTATAAAAAAAAGCAGTATTTATACTGCCAGACATATTCACATTTTTCCCGTTTGTTACAGTGGTAGCTGGATTAGGAGATGCCGAAGATGAAGTTGAGGAGGAGTACGAGTCGAGCGCCCGGAATGGTGCGGCGACGGCGAGCGGAGGCGTCTGTTCTAGTGAAAACGGCACTTGGTGGTGGGGCTGTAACGCGTGCTGGTGCGCGCACGGCACGGCGGCGTGCACGCGGCTGTGGTGCGGAGTGGCGGACTGCCTGCCGCCCTCCGCCGCGGTCTGTCGCGCCGACGAGGTGTGCGTGCCGGCCGCGCCCGCGCTCTGCATGAAGGCCCCGTGCGCCGCCCCAGGCGAGTGCCGCCGCGTCGCCGGTCGCCGCGTCGAGCCACCGCCATTGCCCGCTCCATCCAACTGTTGGCCAGGCCGCCCCGCGCCATCCCCCGCACCGCCCAACTGCGCGCGCGCTCTACTCGAACTAGCGCGCGAGAGGATAGCTCCTGGAGCTCACGTAGAGCGCGCCTGTTCTTCTCTGCGCAGAGCCCTCGCTGTGGCCATCGCACCGCGCACCACACCTATCGTACTGCTATGCGACCTCGCTACTGATGACCAAGATGCACTAGATTTAGCACTGGTGAGATTTTTTATATTTCTCTCTTGTCGTTATCTGGAAACACCCACTGCTCCCAACAAGTAAACCCGTTTCTACGAATCGATTCAGAGCGCTGATGTAGCTCGTTTGTGACTTACTCACTGACCAAGTATCAAAAAGACAGAAGAGCATTTCGACTGGACCTAGAGATGCTGACAAAGAAACGCTAAGTACCACATAAGGGAAAGCGTATCAACATTTGGATCCACAAAGCCCTTGTATTTGAGATAATGCACTTTTAAAGATGTAAAAAAACCTTTTTTAATTTATTGATTTGTCCTATATCCCGCAGTGGATATTACTGAGCTGACATGATGGCGCTACAATGTCGTAATGCAACGCAAAAAAATACATTACAAATGTACATATTGACAATAATGTGTGGTTTTGTTTCAGTGGGTATCGCCAGAAGAAGGCTCTGAAGGAACATCGACATTGGCAGCGGCCGTGCGTGCGCTAAGTGAGCTGGTGTCGCGACGACGTCTGGCGCTCCACCCGCTACTGGGCGCGGCGTTGTCTCTGCGCGTGGCGGCGGGCTCGGCGGCGGCGCGCGACCAGCCGCCTCCCGGCACTCCGCTGGCAGTCGTGCTGGCCGCAGCGCTACTGCCCGCGGCCGCCGCCGCAGCCGCCGTGGCGCTGTGGTTGCACCGCCGCCGCCGCCGCCGCGCCGACGAGCGCTGCCGCCACGACGAGGAGAAGTCCAACAACCTCCAGAACGAGGAGAACCTGCGCCGCTACGCCAACCCGCTGCGGGAGGAGGCGGGCGAGGCGGCGGCGGCGGACGAGCTGCCGCGCGCGCTCTACAAGGCGCAGAATGCGGACGCGCGCAACAACACCCCGCCGCGACTCGCCGACAAGGAGTTCACGAAGCGCGCGCTGCCGCCGCACGCGCCCTGCGCCCCGCCCGCCCTCGCCCGCGCGCCGCCCCCCGAGCGCCTCACCGTGCTCGTCTGACCACATGATCTCCACGCCTATTGTTAAACTATTGTTAGCATAACGTATGAATGAGGATGCCGTCGCCTGGTGTCGCGGCCTTCTGTTGCTGCCCTGATTAATGTTGAACTCTGCGCCAGTCCTACTATTGGAACATGCATTAAGATTCTTACAAATTAATTTTAGATTGTCGTTGTTAGAAAAATGTGTTTAATGTGTGATCAGGATTTCCGCAACAATTGTTTGTTTTAAGTGAGAACTGTATATTTATTAAATACGATATGTGATGTGATCGCAAATGTAAATATTGTAATTAAAATTATTGTAAATAATGTTATAGAGAGATTGTATTTTTGTACGAATTGAATGGAAGTTTAAATGATTGTATAGAAGGTTGTACATTTTTTTATTGATAAAAATAAAATGCTTTATGAAAATTATGCCAAGGCCATTATTGAATGTAACCATACCCCACCATTCTGACTTTCTTTGTTCGTCTGATGTTAACCAGCGCGTTGGTTTATGACGATGCTCGTTTGCCTAATAGGTCCACCCTTTAACAACGCGGCACTCAGACTGTAATCAAATTCACAGAGTTAGTTATTGGTAACTGCGTAATACTCCGTACGTATTCCCGTCGGGTGGTCGGCCAGGACCCTAAATGCAACCATTTTAAACCCCATGTACGAGTATGACTGAAAATGTATGGTTACCAATTTATAGAGAACTGGCGACCGGCCCGGCCCCGGCTCCGCACGGGTGCAATGGTGATATAATACCAAATTTATTTATAGACATCGTTCACAGCTTTTTGTCATAAGACAATAAAAACGGTTTATTTTGAGATGAGAGATATTAAAGAGCGACATATAATTGGCGAGCGAAAAACACTCAACGCTCAAATCTAAACCCACAACATTGAAACTTTGACCCTGGGATTTATTTAAGCCTTCACCCGACGGCTCAGGGCGTGCGCGGAGCCGCGCTCAAGCCCCTATCGGTCTGGCATTCGTAGCGCGGGCCCACGCACCAGTCGCAAACTATTGATCGTCGACGCAACGTGTTGTTCGATTCTGACTCTAACGCAGAAGAATTTCTTACTTTAATCTCGCTAAGCATAGTTGTTTATATAGATTAAAAAAATAGTACTCTTCAAGATGGTCCCCATTAAAATTTTATCTAAATTGATTCAGTACTTTAGATTTTATCCCAACTAACAGAATAAGAACTAACGAAGATGTCATCTAGATATCATTACCAAGCAATGTCGCATTGTAGGTACTATGATTTATCCATAGTGTTGAACATGCATTACAAAAACAAAAAGTAAAAATAAAAGTCTTAATTTTTTTTCTTCTTCTTTCTCCTTGAGCATCCTTGTTCGGTCGACCCATCACTCAAAATCGTAAAATAAAATAGTTTTAACAAAAAAAGAACCGACTTCAACCCGTAAACTAAAAAGTAAAAAATAAATTTATTTCTTACAAAGTAATACGTATTTTCATTTAAGTTGTTCAATAAAAATACCTGATTAAATAATTATTTTAAAATATTGAAGTCGGTGCCAAGTAAAACAATATTTATCAATCTTTCTGACGATTATATTCATAGTTAGCAGGTATATTAGGTTAGTATCGATTCATATTTTTTTCTCATACTGTTATTGTTTTGATTTATTTAAGTAGTTTGTAATTACTTAGTTAGCTTGTTGTAGTATTTACTTGGCACCGACTTCAATATTTTAAAATAATTATTTAATCAGGTATTTTTATTGAACAACTTAAATGAAAATACGTATTACTTTGTAAGAAATAAATTTATTTTTTACTTTTTAGTTTACGGGTTGAAGTCGGTTCTTTTTTTGTTAAAACTATTTTATTTTACGATTTTGAGTGATGGGTCGACCGAACAAGGATGCTCAAGGAGAAAAGAAGAAGAAAAAAATTAAGACTTTTATTTTTACTTTTTGTTTTTGTAATGCATGTTCAACACTATGGATAAATCATAGTACCTACAATGCGACATTGCTTGGTAATGATATCTAGATGACATCTTCGTTAGTTCTTATTCTGTTAGTTGGGATAAAATCTAAAGTACTGAATCAATTTAGATAAAATTTTAATGGGACCATCTTGAAAGTAAACCCTATCGAATGCAAAAAGAATTTTCAAAATCAGTCCATAAACGACGAAGTTATCCTCGAACAAACATAAAAAATTAAATCTAAAGTACTGAACCAATTTAGATAAAATTTTAATGGGACCATCTTGAAAGTAAACCCTGTTGAATGC
>SJJU01011318.1:0-2500 GCA_012932125.1 Conopomorpha cramerella
AAAATAGTAATATACAAGTTTTTGTAGTTCGTTGTAAGTTTGATCGACGTGTTATCTACTATACAGCGTGTATGAGTCGGAAAAGCGAAGCGGAAATCTAGGGGTTATTTGTGGTCTAAGGAACCCCCCTATGTTACTCCCTATGATTCTAAGGCTTTGGTTTAGAAGTTGATTTTTCCTAACAAAATAATTAATATGTTATAGGTATTCCAGTGTTTCCCCTTTCAATAATAACACCGAACTCATACGTCATAGACCACACATATGTTCGAAATTACAACACAAACTAAAAGAAAGCAAACACGCGTTTCTTGCGTAGTACAAAATGCACGCACACTAAAACATTTTTGAGACAAAAGGAAATTAATTGAAAACCATTATGCTTAAAAAAATTCCTTTTCTTCTTGTCAGATGTTGCTACCACAATAAATCGCTAGGTAAGTTTCTGTCTTGTAAAGTTCAATTGAAATCCATGTGTACTTACGTGCTATACCTACTTACTTTCGCGAAGTGATTATGATAAGCGAAAGCTAAAAAATCGTACAGACATGTACTTTAAAACAAAAATACGACTACCGCCATCCAGTGGTAGATTTTGGAACTACAACTCGATAATATCCGATTAGGGATGCAGTTGCAGTAATAAGTAGTAGTTTCTATCCTGTATTCGACCCACATGCGTGTGAAGGTTCTTAGTGCCTACCTATATGAAAACTTATCCTACCTAGAAGCGTACGCAATATCTATCTGCCTACCTAATAATAAACACACACACATCCAAAACTTACCTTCGTAAGTCCCTCATGAGATCTTTTCAGTAGGTAAAGAAGTGCTGCTATGGCAGAAAAGTTCACTTCCGAAGACACGTTACATTGTTGTTGACCACGAACACAATATGTTTGTTTACCTACACTATGATCACTGCAGTAATTCAATAGTCTGATTTTTCAGACAAAACTCAAAACACTCAACACGTGCGATGGGCGTGTCATCTTTCTGGCCACAAAGATTCAGACATACACGTTAATTGCACTTCGTTTATTTTTTGGGAATTAAAACAAAACAAAATGTACACACACCATGACACCACGCATTACGCAATACTGAACCGAGTGTTGTAGGTACTTTCACAACACTGTAACTTTTATCGAATATTTTTTTAAACCATAGACTTACCCCATAGTTTTTATAAAAAGCTCGCGAATACAACACATAAAACAAAAACAAAATTGTCATTGCTACTAAAGACTAATTCATTAATCGTTCATTTATTTAAAATTCTCCTAATCAAGCAATGCCTTTCTCTTTTGTTTTAGGCAATGGTGTTATCTTTGAGCTGATTGTCTTTATACATTCTGACAGGGTAAAAATCTGTATAAAACTAGAATTTAAATCTGTGATCCGTATACGAGGACTAAAATCTGTATCAATACAGATAAATCTGTATAAATGGCAACACTTCGAGTGAGTGACTGAAATTGACTTAATGATTTCGGTTGGCGATCGATAGTCGCCTACCCAAACTCAACTACCAGACGTCAGTACGTAAGTGATTCGGTATGAATTAGTCGCTTTTGTTACTAACACAATACATGCCCGACTGAGATAATTGTATTGATTGACGACCAGTTACATTGTAATTATTTGACACGTTATGTAATATTAACTCATTAGCTTATTGTATGACTCATTCCATTTTATATCATTATTGAGTTCACCCATTTACTTTTCCTACTGTTGGAGTCTACCCAGGTGTCCTTTTTAGAGACTAATTGTTTGAATTGGTAAGTACTTAAGAATTATCCAAATAAATTGTGATTGGGGATTACGTTACAAATACTGAGAAAAATAATAAAGGTCAAGGACAATGAAATTCGTTTTTGGTCTTGGGGCTACATTACAATTAAAAAACCAGCATCGATCTTTCATAAACCACTTCTCAGCTTTTCGTTCTGAACCAGCGTAAACAGATGCTAAGTAACCTTTTTTATTTTTAAATCTTAATTCGGTTTACAGATTACATCTACGCACCAAATTTCAATAATGTAGCTCTTATAGTTTCGGAATAAACTAGCTGTGACATACGGACGGACGGACGGACAGACATGACGAATCTATAAGGGTTCCGTTTTTGCCATTTGGCTATGGAACCCTAAAAAAGAAAAAAATAGAATTAGAATCATACGGCGATCGTTTTTAGGGTTCCGTACCTCAAAAAGAAAAAAACGGAATCCTTATAGGATCACTTTGTTGTCCGTCTGTATGTCTGTCTGTCAAGACCCTTTATCTCAAGAACGCGTGGACGTATCAAGCTGAAATTCACATGAAATACCCATTAAGTCTATTTTCCCTTTAAGCTGTGGAAATATCAAACTTCTAAGTAAACGCGATCAAAAGATACAGCAGTTTATACCGAATTTCCGTCACACGCTAGGGAATCAAAACCTACGGGGTACTTCCCGTGCACTCAGAATCTTGAAATTCGGCACGAAGCAACGTT
>SJJU01011318.1:7500-10114 GCA_012932125.1 Conopomorpha cramerella
GGTTAGGTGTGGTTAGGTTAGGTTAGGTTAGGTTAGGTTAGGTTAGGTTAGGTTAGGTTAGGTTAGGTTAGGTTAGGTTAGGTTAGGTTAGGTTAGGATGGGTTAGGTTAGGTTAGGTTAGGTTAGGTTAGGTTAGGTTAGGTTAGGTTAGGTTAGGTTAGGTTAGGTTAGGTTAGGTTGGGTTAGGTTGGTTAGGTTAGGTTAGGTTAGGTTAGGTTAGGTTAGGTTAGGTTAGGTTAGGTTAGGTTAGGTTAGGTTAGGTTAGGTTAGGTTAGGTTTAGTTAGGTTAGGTTAGGTTAGGTTAGGTTAGGTTAGGTTAGGTTAGGTTAGGTTAGGTTAGGTTAGGTTAGGTTAGGTTAGGTTAAGATAGGTTAGGTTAGGTTAGGTTAGGTTAGGTTAGGTTAGGTTAGGTTAGGTTAGGTTAGGTTAGGTTAGGTTAGGTTAGGTTAGGTTAGGTTAGTATAGGTTAGGTTAGGTTAGGTTAGGTTAGGTTAGGTTAGGTTAGGTTAGGTTAGGTTAGGTTAGGTTAGGTTAGGTTAGGTTACGCTAGGTTAGGTTAGGTTAGGTTAGGTTAGGTTAGGTTAGGTTAGGTTAGGTTAGGTTAGGTTAGGTTAGGTTAGGTTAGGTAAGGTTAGGTAAGGTTAGGTTAGGTTAGGTTAGGTTAGGTTAGGTTAGGTTAGGTTAGGTTAGGTTAGGTTAGGTTAGGTTAGGTTAGGTTAGGTTAGCGTAGGTTAGGTTAGGTTAGGTTAGGTTAGGTTAGGTTAGGTTAGGTTAGGTTAGGTTAGGTTAGGTTAGGTTAGGGTAGGTTAGGTTCGGTTAGGTTAGGTTAGGTTAGGTTAGGTTAGGTTAGGTTAGGTTAGGTTAGGTTAGGTTAGGTTAGGTTAGGTTAGGTTAGGTTAGGTTACGTAAGGTTAGGTTAGGTTAGGTTAGGTTAGGTTAGGTTAGGTTAGGTTAGGTTAGGTTAGGTTAGGTTAGGTTAGGTTATATTAGGTTAGGTTAGGTTAGGTTAGGTTAGGTTAGGTTAGGTTAGGTTAGGTTAGGTTAGGTTAGGTTAGGTTAGGTTACGTTAGGTTAGGTTAGGTTAGGTTAGGTTAGGTTAGGTTAGGTTAGGTTAGGTTAGGTTAGGTTAGGTTAGGTTCGGTTAGGTTAGGTTAGGTTCGGTTAGGTTAGGTTAGGTTAGGTTAGGTTAGGTTAGGTTAGGTTAGGTTAGGTTAGGTAAGGTTAGGTTAGGTTAGGTTAGGTTAGGTTAGGTTAGGTTAGGTTAGGTTAGGTTAGGTTAGGTTAGTTGAGGTTAGGTTAGGTTAGGTTAGGTTAGGTTAGGTTAGGTTAGGTTAGGTTAGGTTAGGTTAGGTTAGGTTAGGTTAGGTTAGGTTAGGTTAGTTTAGGTTAGGTTAGGTTAGTTTAGGTTAGGTTAGGTTAGGTTAGGTTAGGTTAGGTTAGGTTAGGTTAGGTTAGGTTAGGTTAGGTTGGTTAGGTTAGGTTAGGTTAGGTTAGGTTAGGTTAGGTTAGGTTAGGGTAGGTTAGGTTAGGTTAGGTTAGGTTAGGTTAGGTTAGGTTAGGTTAGGTTAGGTTAGGTTAGGTTGGTTTAGGTTAGGTTAGGTTAGGTTAGGTTAGGTTAGGTTAGGTTAGGTTAGGTTAGGTTAGGTTAGGTTAGGTTAGGTTAGGTTAGGTTAGGTTAGTTAGGTTAGGTTAGGTTAGGTTAGGTTAGGTTAGGTTAGGTTAGGTTAGGTTAGGTTAGGTTAGGTTAGGTTAGGTTAGGTTAGGTTAGGTTTAGGTTAGGTTAGGTTAGGTTAGGTTAGGTTAGGTTAGGTTAGGTTAGGTTAGGTTAGGTTAGGTTAGGTTAGGTTAGGTTAGGTTAGGTTACGTAAGGTTAGGTTAGGTTAGGTTAGGTTAGGTTAGGTTAGGTTAGGTTAGGTTAGGTTAGGTTAGGTTAGGTTAGGTTATATTAGGTTAGGTTAGGTTAGGTTAGGTTAGGTTAGGTTAGGTTAGGTTAGGTTAGGTTAGGTTAGGTTAGGTTAGGTTAGGTGGTTAGGTTAGGTTAGGTTAGGTTAGGTTAGGTTAGGTTAGGTTAGGTTAGGTTAGGTTAGGTTAGGTTAGGTTAGGTTAGGTTAGGTTAGGTTAGGTTATAGGTTAGGTTAGGTTAGGTTAGGTTAGGTTAGGTTAGGTTAGGTTAGGTTAGGTTAGGTTAGGTTAGGTTAGGTTAGGTTAGGTTAGGTTTAGGTTAGGTTAGGTTAGGTTAGGTTAGGTTAGGTTAGGTTAGGTTAGGTTAGGTTAGGTTAGGTTAGGTTAGGTTAGGTTAGGTTAGGGTAGGTTAGGTTAGGTTAGGTTAGGTTAGGTTAGGTTAGGTTAGGTTAGGGTTGGTTAGGGTAGGTTAGGTTAGGTTAGGTTAGGTTAGGTTAGGTTAGGTTAGGTTAGGTTAGGTTAGGTTAGGTTAGGTTAGGTTAGGTTATGGTAGGTTAGGTTAGGTTAGGTTAGGTTAGGTTAGGTTAGGTTAGGTTAGGTTAGGTTAGGTTAGGTTAGGTTAGGTTAGGTTAGGTTAGGTTAGGTTAGGTTCGGTTAGGTTAGGTTAGGTAGGTTAGGTTAGGTTGGTTAGGTTTAGGTTAGGTTAGGTTAG
>SJJU01011320.1:0-14078 GCA_012932125.1 Conopomorpha cramerella
CACACCACAAGGTGTGTGAACCCTATAACGGCGATGGGCTCACCCCCTGTCACGTTGGGTTAAACACGCTCGGTGAACTGTGGGTACTTGCTTTAGCAAGTGCCTCTGCCTACCCCTCTTTGGGATTAAAGGCGTGACGTGAAGTGTTATATATATATTATAATATGCAAATAGATTACCACATAAACACTGCTTATCCAAATTTCAGGATGTAAAGTCATAGGTTTCGCGGGCTCAGATGAAAAGTGCGAGTGGCTGACGAAGGAATTGGGATTCGACGCTGCAGCCAACTACAAAACAACGGACATCGATGGTTATTTGAAACAATATGCTCCCAATGGAATAGACTGTTACTTCGACAATGTAGGTACAACTAGGTACCTACTACTTACTACTCATTGAATCAGCACACCACACTACTTGCCTCTCGGCGTAGAGACGGACCTGTCAGGCCATTCTCTAGGGTCTATTACACCCTGGTAGTTGCATCACTCTGGCATCGTAGGAGCAAACGATCTGTATTGCTGATTTCGTTACTTTCATTTCACAGTCGTCAGTAGTAAAACAGCGATGCACATCGTTTGCCGCTTCGATGCTAGAGCGATGCAACTAGGAGAGCGTAGCAGACTTGGACCTCTGGAGACGTGTGTTTCTACTTGCTTTTACTACTAATGTTGTATCTTCAGAAATATTTTTGTGTGAATAAAACGACCACAAGGTGCTCGCATGATCTAGTGGATTTAAAGATGATTTAAAGATTTCAAAGACGGTGGGTCCACATTGGCGGAAGAAGCCGCAAGGCCAATCGTCGTGGTCTACCTCCGGGAATTCTATGTCCAGCAGTGCACGGTCCTGATAATGAAAAACCCATCTGATTTTTGTCTTGCAGGTAGGCGGTGAAATTAGTAGTACCATAATATCCCATATGAATTCTGGAGGTCGTGTTGCAGTGTGTGGAGCTATTTCAGGCTATAACGAAGTTACAAAAGAAAAGCTTAAAGGTAACCCAACATTTAACTTAATAATATGCCATATTATGGATGTAACTCCTGTGCTTTTCGGAACGAATCTCAATATGTGCCGGAAGTGAACTGTGCTCCTTCCTTGGCGGTATCGAGATTAGGTAGCGATTAAAGGCATTTTCAGGACTAAGATTACTTTATAGACACTAGTTCTGATCTATGAATTTATCTGTATTTTATACATAGATATAAAACAGAGCTAGTGTGTATGAAATCTCTATATACTAACACGCGAGTAAAATACAAAAACTTTCTTTAACACATTTCTCAAGGGGAACATAAATACTTTAAATAATAAACCATGGATATGCACCATACCTACGCCACCCTACGCACTCACACACACCAGTCTAATGCTCAATATTATTTTCAGTAACATTATTGCAACCATACATTGCGAGTAAGCAACTGAAGATTGAAGGATTTTTAGTGAATCGTTTTGCAGACAAGACTATGGAAGGCATACAAAAGAATTTAGAATGGGTCAAAGAAGGCCGATTGAAATATAATGAAAGTGTATACAATGGCTTTGAGAACACTGTCAAAGCGTTTATTGGTATGTTTCGTGGCGAAAACAAAGGAAAAACAATTGTCAAGATAAAATAAATATTACCTACAATATGAATATCCTTTCACTAGAAACCTTTAAAATACAACCTTCAACATACTTAACTAGAAACCTTTAAAATACATCAAAAACTTCATTGCTCTTTTATTCCTCATTAAAATAATTAGATGAAATACTACCACACCATATTAACATACAAATATAATGCAAAATTACTTCAATTTCAGTTCTTCATGCAAGACTTAAAATATTATTTACATAGAAAATAGCAAATACATCTCGCTCATAATTTACTATCATTAAATGTACGACTATTTGTATCATGTACGTTTTGTTTTTGACTTTGTATTACCCAATTTTTTGTTTATGAACAGTTCTTCATAAACCGCACTTTTGACATCTGAATTCAAGAATTGTGATATTTCATTGAAAAGTGCCTTTTTGTAACCTTCCTCGCTAGTATGCGTTTGTGTGCTGATGTTCCACTGTTTCGGCTTCTGAGAACTACTGGGGTCAATGCTGTTTTTCAATGTGTGTATTATTTGCGTGTTTGCATCAATTCTATTCAACAATAACGCCTCCATTTTCTTAATTCTATTTTCCATGTACGACAACAGACATTCCTGACTGGTTGGCAGAATAGGTTCTCTAGACGGATGTGCCATAGCAGTTTGTGTGTCTATCTCAGGCTCTTTAACAGGTTCATGTACAGCGTCATTTAAGCCAACTAAATTTTTACTAAGCACGTCTCTTAGTTTCTTGTTGAATTCCCGTTTTTCTGAAATTGCAGCAACTTCATCCAGCGTTTTTCTGACTTTTGGTGACTTCAACAGTGATTGCTTGGCACTAGGCACAAGTTTAGTATTTGCAACAACTGCAGTATGTCCCTTCTGTGTACTGTTCTCTTTATTGCTAAATGATGCAAATAGTGATAAGTCTTTAGTATTAGGAGTGTTCATGTCAGAGACAACAACTAAAGTTTTGTTATTATCGGAGATGGACGAAGGTATAATCTTGGTATGTGAAATTATATTTATTTTATTCTTTTTCTTTGGTACTGGTGTGGAATTTCCATGAATTTGAGATTTAACGGGATTATTAATTATAGTAATATTTTCATTAGTCTCAATGTATTCCTTTGACTGCTGTTTATGATTAAGGGTTTCAATCTCAACTTGGGGTATATTAGTCAGTATTTTAGTATTTAGATTTTTATATTCATATTTCCCATCTCTTAAATCTTTCAGCAGTTTGCGCTTCTGTTTTTTAAATATGCTGAAGGGCACCTTCTCTCCTATTTGTATTTCTCTGGCTGATGTCTTGTTAGTGTTACTATCAAGGTCCATTATTTCACAATTTGTTAAGAAATTTCCATACTTCATTGACATTTGTGCTTTTTTATCTGTGGCATTGACTGTATCAGTATCAATTTGCTCTTCAATAAATGGTACATTATTTTCAATTTTCATAGATGACTCATGACTGCAATATGGGCCATCCAATGTTGGGATGGCAGAAGATTTTATTTTCTGTTTCTGAAACAATGCACAAACAAATTTGAAATTGGTTAAAACAACCCTAACTGTTGTTAACTCCACTGGGGAACAACGTTTTTTTTATATAGCCTGGTTTGTTTCCCACTGCTGGGCAAAGTATAATTCATAGGCTATATTTTAACCTAAAATTCTCACAGGAACCAAATAATGCTGGAGTAACACAAGGTAGTACTGCTAGTTGATAAAATTATTAAAATAATATTTTAATATTTTTTATACAAGGTACATTTATGGTATTTGAAAATAATTCAACATCTAATCTAAATATATAAAAGGAAAAGCTGACTGAATGACTGACTGACTGACTGACTGACATATCAACGCACAGCCCAAACGGCTAAACGTAGGGACTTGAAAATTGGAACGGACGTAGCTTAGGTACCATAGGGGTGCACTAAGGAAGGAATTCCCGAAATTACCACGGGAACGGGAATTAACGGGATAAAACGTTTGTATGAAAAATCTAAACCGCTCAAGGTAGACGCTTGAAATTTAGGATGCAGGTACCTTAGTACATTTAAAGCTAAGGTGCAACAGGCTATTGGAAAATTCCCATGGGAACGGGAGTTTTCGGGAAAAAACTTTTGTATGATAAACCGCTTTAGTTACTTGAAATATAGGATGCAGGTACTAAACTATGCGAATGAAATCGCGGGGGGTTCGCTAGTATGGTATATACATTAACAACAACCAAATGTATGGTGATGAAATTTGTATAGCAGCTTTGCTATTGCTTTATGAGCTGAGTTTTTATTTTGTTCATGGATTGAATTGACAATGTTTCCATTATACAGTTAAATATAAAATAAATATAATAAGCTCTGTAGCAATTACTATGCACAGCTAACAAAAAGGTTTCATCTCGTCAAAATCTTGAATGCATTGTCTGATGCTTATAAAACATTTACAAAGACTATAATTGATGTTACCAAAACATCACTCAAAATCAATCCTAAAATAAATCTACGGCTACTCAAGTCAGTCTTCTTAGATAACACAAACTATAGTTACAGTTGGCGCACTGTAACATTTATAAAAAAATGTTTTGAATGGAAGTAACAGACAAAAAATATGTGACATTCAAGATTTAGACAATTTCTTTCTCCTTTCTTTGACATTCAATATTAGTGACATATTTCGTAAAGAAAAGCCAGCGTACCTATACATATGTATGTGTCCATTCGTGGGGATTACTGCCTACCTTGTCGTAAAAGCCAGTGCACGCCACTGATTTTGAGGGTAATGATGAAACTAAAATACAACACTGTTTTATAATTATTGGCATGTTACATTAAGACTAATGCGTAGACTTAACAGTGAAAATTTGCTAAGCAATACTTACAGTGTGATTCATAAACTGATCCTCCTCGAAATGGTGTTCGCAAATCATTCTGTTCTTCAGCTGAGACACAGTCAAACTCAGAAAATCCATCCGCTGAGCGTTCTGGAGCCATTTGTAACATCGTACT
This sequence comes from Conopomorpha cramerella, assembly GCA_012932125.1. NCBI lineage: Eukaryota > Metazoa > Arthropoda > Insecta > Lepidoptera > Gracillariidae > Conopomorpha > Conopomorpha cramerella. Next base: position 4,616 of record SJJU01011320.1, read on the forward strand.
TTGTCAAAGACTGGGAAATGGAACAAATGCACAGGATCCTTGCTACGGACTTTACAGTCACGGTATGCACAGCAAGCCCAACCCATTGGAACTGCAAAAGCTTTTTCTTAGAGGGATTATTAGTTACTCTTGGATCGGGCTGAATGTGGTTGCTTTTTCTTTCGTGCCCTGCACGACAGTGAGACGAGACCTATGTCAGTTACTGAAAAATGGAGACTGCCCAAAAAGACACTGCATATGTGTTAGGAGAACACAGCATAAAATATTGTTAAATTACAATACGAATACGGATTTTGCAATAAATCGCAGCAGTAACTGAGCAATGTTTATAAATGTATGACAGATCACAGAATGATCAGAAACAAACTGACAGACAATGAAAATATTGACATAAAAAAAAGACGCTTACGTCTATTTTTTTTTTTTAGTTACTGGTTTTGTCGACAGCCGTCACAAATATCGGCCAAGGCACTGGCAAATTGACATTTTCCAAATTCCTTTATCTTTATTAATACTATTTAGATGACTTTTTTTATTAAACACTAAAAATAAATCAAGAATGGAAGAATAAATAATGAATAAATAAAACAGGATGGTAAGAAATACGTCAACACCGCCGTAATGGGGTTCACACACCTTGTGGTGTGCGGGTTTTGTTAACACGACGTTGTCCTTCACCGCACGAGTGTTGCGTTGCGTACATAGACTCTGATAAAGAGTCCCATTGGTACGCGTCCTCTGATTACAAATAAGCACTTTAATCTCGATCCATATTTATGTTCAGGTCACACAAATCAATTGGCCTTTTTGCTGGTAAAAATAGACTCAAACAAGGAATGTATAGGAACGGATGGAGTCGCACGTATTGTATCGTATTGTATCCAGGTATAAAAACATATTTTTAAGCATATCTACAAGAGGCTTTACATATATTATGTATGCATACATTCAATCTCTGCACCTTATTATTGTCATTGCAATATTACGTGTGTAAAGATGCTTTCGCACGGAAAGATAAGAAATTTAAAAAATAATAATAAAAAGTTTATTTTTCTCTAAGAGATGTCTAAAAAAATATGTGGACAGTTGTTCGGAAGATTTGTTTTAAAATATCTATATTTTGTTGGCTATCTAAGGAGGTAGGTACAACATCTAGGATTTTATATAATTAGATTTCGTGGAAAAACAAGTTTGAACGCTCGTTGTAACGGTCCCACACCTACGATCCTTCAAGTTAAGACGCACCGTGCGAACGAGACATGTGACTATTTATGTAGGTGTGAATGAAAAAAAAAGTGGAAACCCGTTGGGAATACAACACGGATCTAGCACAACTTTACCTGTAATCCTGTATACTTAGGCAGTTAACAAACTTTCCTTATCATATGAACATGAAAGCATAGAAAACTATTAGGTTTTTTTATTTAAAAACTTATGTTAAACTTGGCACAATTAATACCTGATCCATGCATCAATTTCTTTTTCTCAAACTATTTTGTACGTACAGATTCTTTTTGCGTTCTTCAGTCTTTGGTAAAATTCCTACAATAACTACTCAAGTTGTTTGAGTTAAACATAGAGTTTCCCGGAGACACTGAGGAGTTTGAGTGTTTGCACTGTTGTAAGGCTTTGCTCTTATACTCGTACAGCGGGACAATATCAACCTTGCAGTTGTTGCCCGACCTCTGCACAGACCGGCCTCAGAGTCCGGGTCAAATCATTGCTTTACATTTGTATGGCATGCCCTTAACTGTACTTACCAAAGCTTCCAATACACAGAGTAAAAGGCGACCTGGATGATGCCATGAGTAACCCTGTGGATATACATAGTAAGTAGGTATACAAATTTTATTTAAAACTGGTTTGTGAAAACTTAACGATGAGTCTCCCTCTGTCTCATATTTTCACCAAAACTTTAGGTACACACCTAAACAGGGGACATACCAACACAAAATATTATATCATTATCAGTTACAACCCGAATGTTTAGGTGTTATTTATACAGCGTGTTCATATGATTGGTCGTAAGGGTGTTACTACACCAATCAATCGATCGTCGACTGGGAATCGATGCTATCGATCGACAATCGGTCGATTTGTGTAGTAACACTCTAACGATTTTTTTAAAAAGCTTAATATACTTACATTTTGGTTTTCGTGATCTTACCTTCCTGGAAAATTATTGTTTTGGCTAATGGTACCTAATACCTATCATCACATCAATAAAGTATGTAAGCCAAATATTGATAACTGTGTATATTTTATGCCCTATGTATGTTCATAGAAAATGCTGTCAAGGAAAAACCATGCTATCAAACGTGCAGCGTTTCCGGAGATAACTTGAGTATTGTGAAATCTTCATAATGCATTCCTTCCACTAGGATCCCCTATTTCAATGTCCTGGCGGATCGAAAAACACTTGCTATCATAAAATTATAAAAACATCTAAATATTTTATATTTTATCTGCCTACCCCTCTTTGGGATTAAAGGCGTGAAGTGTATTTTTTTTATTTTATAATAACAAAAAAATATAATAAATAACTATAATAAACTAAAAATCAGAAAAATCCTATTCTGGCGGTCCACCGCCATAGGTATACTAAAAAAGGTTTTTGTTGCTAGGTTTTTCAATGGAATTTACGATCCAAAACAATCGCTACCTAGAGTCCGAACATACTGTATGTTGCTGACTTTACGGAGCGCAGATATGGCGGCGATATCTTTCACAGTCCACCGGCAGATGTTCCAATATGTAAGAGTATCTATCTGCGATTCCTGCAGTAAACATTAGCTTTATAAACTGGTTGTTTACAAAAAGCTGTGAAACCAAATGGCAGGTCACACGGAAGCAACCCCTAACGGGGAAAAGACATCACACGATCTAACAGGATGTTAAATTCAATAAGAAGCCATCTCTATCTGTCAAGTAAGTAGGTGCACTATGCACACTGATTTTCTTCTTTGTTTTGTTTTCATAAATCTTCTTTTTACATTAACTCCTTTTTACCTACCGCGTCAATTTTTTTATTAACTGCCGACTTTAGTGTAACCGAACTGTTTATGTCTGGATATAAATATATACTCGTACTATTATCCCTTGTCTGCCCAACGTGTATCTATCTGTGTACCGAGTAGAGAAAGCATAGTGTCCATGCTGGACATGGTCAGTCATTGGTTCATCAATGAATCGCTTTCGACATTCGAAACAATCTAATTGGCTAACGTAACCATTTGGATCTACCCCAATCTGTCCTATCGCAACCAACAAAACAACAAGCGACTTTGAGCAACCAAAATAAACGCTAAGCTATATAAACATGTAACTAAGGTTATATTGGTGATTCATCATTTGTTGTTTAGGCTCGTGTGTCATGAACTCATGACTTAGCAGGTCCATAATATCTAAAGTGCTTTAAGGTTTCGCCACACAGCTGGTGGGACGTGGCAGAGGCATGGCAGCAGAAGCTCCAGCACGCGCGCCATTAAAGGCGCCACATAAAACAAAACTAACTCAATGATTGGCTCTGTACTAGTAGGGTTACCAATATTTTAGGATTTATGTAGGACGAAGTATAATTAAGTTAAGGATCCGTGTATTAGTGATACTAATGCAAACTTGTAGGTCGATGGCTTTAACAAATACTTATTTGTGACGGTCGTTTATTTATATACGAACATTCTGAGACTGAGCGAAAACTCGCAGCTTTTTCCATCGATTATCTAAGACTCAGAAGCGCCACCTATTCTGAAGTAAGGACGTTTACCTGTCACATATTGACATGCAAATGTGAGTTATTTTGAAGATTAGTCCACTCAGCCTGAGCCACATCTATTATGTCGCACTCTAAACTCTGAGACGTCGACGCCGTCAACCCATAGTCACACTGCTGGAGCGGCATGCCGCATGAGGCACGCGGCAAGCGGCACACATGTGGCGACAGCCTAAGTCATAACGAGGGAACCATATTTACAATAATTTGCTGATGATTCATATTATAAAATATACTGACTAATGAAAAAGTTGATATCAAGTAGATTATGAGATATCTAATCGATTTCTTTGTCTCTAGAAAAACCTTAATTTAATAATTAGACAACCTATTCGGGGACACAATGTTGAGCTGTTGAAATTTTATTGTTGATAAAATTTCTATTGTCATATGAAGTTCCCGAGGTGTTATAAAATTTGATAAAAAGTTTAGGTACAACTCATATAAAAATCCGCCTCTGTACTGGGTGGATCCTATTATACTCGCATGCTTTTTAGAATCGAGACGGTCGATCCTTGTTTTCAAACGTTATAATATTGTATATGCTGAGATAATTATATTGTATATTATGTGTTAGATAAACATATAAGCTGCAACCACTGTACCAGTAACACTGTATCTGTCTGCAGAGAGACTGGTACCACTGTACCTGTCTGCAGAGAGACTGGTAACACTGTACCTGTCTCTCTTCTGTACACTTAAGTAGGGAAATATTATAATTTCTTATTCCTATCGTTTATTCCAGCCTTATCATTACTCGTCCATGTAAAGTTTCATATTTACTGCATCCAAATATTATGCTTCCTGTCCAGTCCTGAAGTCAACGAACACCTAGACTGCATTCCTTCTGTAATTAATGAGAGCTTTTTATTTGATACCTACGTTCTCATTCCTACTTTCGGCCATTAATGTATCTTAATAAATAAGACATTAGTGGCAGAAATAGGAACGAACATGGTCATGTAAAAAGGACATGGAAAGTCCGCCATTGTTCACCTTCCGACGATAATTACACTCTTACCGTAATTGGTACAGTAAATTACCACAGGTAGTTCTAATTCATCACCCTCTGACCCAGATAGCACATAACACAGTAATCGTGGATGAAGGTACCCCTGTATATGTATAGTAAGGCGCAGCCTGCTCTTAAATGATGCCTGAAGGTATAATTCGGATCCCGGAAGCAGTGCTGCGCGACACTTACAGCCGGTGCATTTTCTGCAGCGACGTTGCTGTGCAACCACTCTCTCCGCTGCCGCAATGAAGAAGTCAAATTCGTCCGAAGGCGTTGATGGCCGTTGAAATGGATTCAGTAGGGTATACGGAAACAGTAGACAGTTCCGGTTAAAATGATATTTCCGAATCTCCTTACATATCTAGATAGAAACATTAATAATTCGCAAAAGCAGCATTGAATCAAAACATCGGATGTTTTGATACGCATCAGGCGACTGCTTCGAAAATGACTGCGTAAGTCATCTTCATTTTATAATTCCCCTCTAGCTAAAGCTCGTGATTGGAACTATTTCTTTATTTTTTATCGGTTGCAGTGACGTCATAAAAGTTGAAAACAAGATTGGAGAAAAGTTGGTGACATTTATATACTTGCAGTCTGCATTCTTTAGTGCTATTTCAATGGCACTGATAAAGGGATGGAAGTACCTACGCTCTTATTTGTTCCCATACTAACACTGATTTTAGTTGGATTAGCTGGATACGAATCTACCATTCCAGTTACGATATCTGGCTTTACTTAATACAGGATAAGTTTATTGCGTATTGTATTTATTGTATAACAATTAAAGGTATACAAAAAGGCGTGAACATAAACTGAGAGGACAAGCATTGTAAACCCTGATGTACACAGAAAAGGCAACAAACAATATTAAAAGGGATTTATCATATCTTACAATACGTTTTCTTCTTCAGATAGCATCAAGATTATCAAAAAAAAAGAAGTCGTGGCCATCGGTGAAGCTGGTGCGATAGCTGAAGAGCTGCTATCACCCATTCGAACAGTGTACGCGTTTAATGGTCAACAGAAGGAGATAGAGAGATATGAAACGCATTTGGAATTGGCTAAAAAAGTCTATAAAGAAAGATCATTATTCCATAAAATTTCAACTAGATATCTCACGGAAATGTTATGTAGCATTACAGTCTACAAACATTACGCGTTTGATAAAACAGACCAGATGAGCCGGCAAAATATTAAGCTTCGTAATTTTTTATATTATCGTATTGTTCATATAATACACACATCAAAAGTGTCTAGGGATCAAGTACATTTTAGAAGATTGCAATCAAGAATATATTTTACAAAAAATGAATTCATTCATAATTTATTCAAAATGTGGTGATAAGTCATTGATACAGGCATGTAGTCCATCGCAGTGGTGTTGTGGTTTAACTCACAGAGAGCGCTGGTGCCTTTTTTTTAAACGCAATGAACAAGCGTTTGACTTTAAACACAACAACAATCTCTGGAGAGTTCCCTCAGTCGTTTCCCCCCGTCACCACGGGAAAAGTTGGGCTGAGGTGGTGACACATGTATTCTATTCGCCGTCACTACACGGCACGGATTAATTACGTGAAACATATTATTTATTAGTAAAAGTCGTTAATCTGACAATAACACGAGGATAATCAGTGGCATTGGTTGGACATTCTAGCTCTGACAAATCAACTGTTGTTCAACTAATATCACGGTTTTATGACGTGACAAATGGCAGTGTTGTATTATATCTGAGTTTTCATTGTGGTTATTCCGGGTGAGGTTTGATGATTATATCATGGACAATTTTAACTTGCAGATATAATTAGACGGGCGTGACGCTCGAGATTTGTCTATCAAATGGCTTCGATCTCAGATCTGTGGTTGGTTGGTCAGGAGCCAGTTACATTCAATTGTACAGTTCCAGAAAACATTCGCTTCGGAAGAGTAGATGCATCAGACGTAGAAATCGAAGATGTAGCTCGTCAAGCCAATGCGCATCATTTCATAATGAAGCTACCGAAAGTAAGTATCATCTTCTGTATAGTTTGTTTCAAATTTAATGGACAATATCTTACAACGGAAAGACAACAAGTTAGCAAACATGTAATAAATTAAATGAAATCCGATTTGGTGTTAGGAAATGTTTAAAAATAATACATCAATATTAACTGAAAAACAACCCTTTACATTAGGGCTACGGCACGTTGGTAGGTGAAAGAGGCGCCACGTTGTCCGGTGGACTGAAGTATTGCTTGCATTACAATCGCACGGGCACTCAGCCGCAACCCTCGGCTAGCTGGACTGATGATTTGCGGCAAAAGTAACAAAAGCTGGATGCGAGAAGCCGAAAACAAATCACAGTTGACGAATATGGGCTGATGATGATAATGAATGGTTACATAGGGCACTAGCATCCTTGGATTTATAGATGGCTATCAGGCTGTTAGGTCAGGCTAGCAGGCTACCAGTTGCTCCGGTAATAACGTGCAAGTGGTCACCGAGGGCTCGTAGTGGGTGCGAGTCCCATAAGTCCGTCTTTGTCTCCGCCAGCGCCATAGTATCACGACAAAAATAATTCCACTGGAGCTCTCTGCGCTCGCCTCTCTGGCGAAGTTGCTGCAGTTCAAGGGATATGTATATCTATTTACATATATCATTTTTAGATTTGTCGTTATATTAGAAGTTGTTATTTTTCATTAACATCTACGATCTCTACAGTACTAGCGTACTAGATAATCGCATACATTGACCTTAGCGCTAGTATTTGAGAGAGAGACCTATGTCCAGCAGTGGGCGAATATGGGCTGATGTTGATGATGAATGGTTACATAGGGTACTAGCATCCTTGAATTTAATGGCTATCAGGCTGTTAGGCCAGGCTAGCACGCTACCAGTTGCTCCGATAATAACGTGCAAGTGGTCACCGTAAAATTGAAATTGACCTTAGCGCTAGTATTTGGCAGTGGTCCTGCTGAAACAAGGCAGAATGGTAACTAGTTCAAAAGTATCATCCCTAGAATAACTTTATAATCAAAATAATGGTATAACTGACACATACATAGGAAAAACGTACTGCTATCTACAGTCCGTCTATATGGCCTTAAGTAATATTTTAACCCCAAAAAATATACACAGAAGACTTACTACGAGTATGTGCTCATCGTAAGGTGTTTAAAATTGTGTGATTTAGGTTCGACATAAAAAAACAATCTAAATGTACAGAACTAAATGTAAAGTATTAAGGTTTCTTGTTTAGCCTAGGTGCAATTATTGTAAAATATGTCTTATCACATGTTGTCTTATAAGTTTATACCATTTTTTACCTGAATTACTACATATTAAAACTGCATTTTTATCACCACATACTTGTTTTTGTTCTGTCTTCCGTAAGAAGCGGACCTATTACCCAGGATCCAAGTAAAGTCAACATTCACATCTCATAACGGCCACTGTTAGACGAGGGCGTCATAATGAAATTAAAATGAAATGCCAATAATCGCCACGCTTGGCAGGCGGGTTGACAATCGCAGTGGTGTTGTGGTTTACCGGTTTAACTCACATAAAGCGCTGCTGCTCGTCCTCTGGAGAGTTAGCTCGGTCGGCTCTTACGACCCCCACGACGGGAAAATTTTGGCTGGGGTGGTGAGACATGTATTCTAATCACTAACAGTTGGTATATGGTGCCTATTACCTGAGCGACGGCCCATCCCAGAACCCAGCCCTAACTGAACGGAGACAAAAGCTAGTGTCATGCAAATGGTCAGTTTAACTAGACTCTGTCTCAAACTCAGCTAAACGTCTACTCGCGTCTTGTTGTGTTGACTGTGGTCGACATAAATCATAATATTATACATGCGAAAACGATAATGTAAGTGTGTATGTCCGTTAAATCTTGGTAAACATGGGCCACGTATTTCTTTTTCTTATCTAATTACCATAGAAACGGGATAAACAGCGAGTAGGCCGTGTGGTGACGGCGAATAGAATACACGTGTCACCACCCCAGCCCAACTTTTCCCGTCATGGGGGTATCGTAAGTGGCGACCGAGGGAACTCTCCAGAGAACGGGCAGCAGCGCTCTCTGTGAGTTAAACCACAACACCACTGCGATCGCCAACCCGCCTGCCAAGCGTGGCGATTCTTGGCATTTCACCCCAAATGACGGATCTCATTGGGGGAGGCCCTCGTCCAGAAGTGGACGTTATGTGGCTGATGATGATGAAACTGCGAGTGACGTCGCGGGGCACAACTAGTACAACAATACAAGGTGTGATAATTCGACACTGAGCATCGTGTCTAATAAATTACATAAGCGTAACTTTTAAGTACTGCAAAAGTAAATCCCTCCCGTTATCTCCTACATTACTTACCTTTAGATAAGCAGGGAACTAACCTGCGAGGGGGGATATAATCAGGAGGGCATTAGCACCACAAACTAGTAACGTATTCTGTTACAAAATATTTTTATTTGGTTTTCCTGAGGGCATTGTGCAATTAGAATTGTGCACAATTTAACAAACTGCATCTTCTTTACGAACAACTTTCTAATTTTAAATAGAAACCTACGAAACTCCAAAAACATTATTTTAAATCCCCGTGCATTACAGTCTATGCAATATACCATAAACTAAAAATATACATGTAAACCGGGGTTGTTTGGTTACCTATATTATTACAGGTAGTTGAAGCAAAGG
>SJJU01011323.1:0-11312 GCA_012932125.1 Conopomorpha cramerella
TAAATCAGCTTTCAAACAAGGAAAACCGCATTAAAATCGGTTCATTTGTTTAGGAGCTACAATGCCACAGACAGACACACAGATACACACGTCAAACTTATAACACCTCGTCTTTTTGCGTCGGGGGTTAAAAAAACTCGAGCTTGTCTTTGATTATATTCGCGCCTATATACACGGTGGACAATATTGTCAAAGATATCCTAAATTAGCAGTATAACATGTTCCTTTTAAGTATTTCTACCTAAATATATTTCTTATCTTAAAGAAATTTAAGGTACACGGCAAACCAAGACATTCAGCCAACTAGATAGGATAAATAAACCCCATGTACTTGGTCCATCTCTATCCTACTAATATTATAAATGTGAAAGTTTGTATGTGTGGATGGATGTTTGTTACTCTTTCACGCAGAAAGTACTGGACGGATTTTATTTATTTATTTATTTGGACAAACAACATTTGATGAAACTTGGCAGTATTGTAGCTTGTAAACTAGAATAACATGTAGGCTATAAGGTATTTATGTAAAACAATGTTTGCCGGGACAGCTAGTTAATAATATTTATTTACCTGTGAAGCCTCCCTCATCCCACCGTATAATAGGGCCTTAAAGTATTCACTGCTGGCCGCAAGGATGACCTTGTGCGCCGGGATCCTCTGCCCTTCTACTATGAGGGTGACATCGGAGTACTCTGATGAGAGGCACAGAGAACCAATGTGCTCGGAGAGGTGACCTGTGTTTGAGAATAAGAAAAATATTAGACAATTAGGTACTTCACACCTTTATTCCACGGTTTGCAATTTTTTTTCGTTTCATTTATTTATTTACTAGTGGACTTGACAGATGTTGTCCTGTCTTTAGTCTATAACCTCCATGGTGGCCTGTGCCCAGCAGTGGATGTAATTTTCATTCTTCTGCTGTCATTAATAAGCACAACAAAGGAAGAATTAGCGAAATTGGTTCACTGGTCCTGGAGTTATAACATGAAAACAAAAAGTGGATTTGATTTTTATATAATAGATCAGAAGGAAAACTTACAGCTTGATTATTTTAAATTAAGAAAAACTTAACGAATGTAAGCCCATTGAAAGTCTTTCACATATAAGTATAATAGTTAGTTAATATTCTAAACACACAGCTAAAGCTATATAAACAGTAATAACATATTAGAATCACTAGCAAGTTTTCACTAAAGCCTTTTCAAATGCCATTGTCATCTGTTTACAAACACTTTTCGGATTGGTACAGAAAACATCCAAATTTTCGAATTCACATGCTAGTTTGTTTAGCGCGTTGCTTGCTCTTATTATAAAAGGAAAATTTTTACACACTATTCAGCAGTCTTGATGTGAAAAGGGACAGCGGGGGCGGTGAAGGCGCCTACGATTGGCGTTGACTTGCTCGCATATCAAGATAGGTATAACTCTTTTGTTGATTTCGGTCATATAGATAGTGAAAAATCGGTAGAATAGGCCGGATACCAGATAGTGGCCAGATATCGGCAACTCTAGTTTGTATGTATAAGACATACATTTCATAACAGGGAAACCTTGTCGTAATGCTCGATGTCAGAAGCATAAGGTTGGATGTGTCATACTGTTAAACCCAACAACGTTTCTAAGAGCATTGCTCGGGATCCTTTTACACTCCATATAATATATTGTGAAAACAGTGTTTTGCTAGTTACATTATAAAATCAGAGAATAAAGGTGTACTTACTTATATGTTCAATATCTCCAACTCGCGAGTTGGAGCCATTATTGTTCACTGGCATGTACTGGTGTTGGCTACTCATTTTTAACAACCATCCACCTAAAAATAAAAACTAATTACTCATCTGTACACACTACAAATCAATATTTAGTTCACACAGATAATAATATACACAAATCCAGTGAATTAAAGGCAAGTACACGAAAATATGTGTAATTAAGATAATTCTCGAAGGAAGATGCGGTAATTATTTTAGGCTTCGTGTATGTTAGAAAGTCGATTTTGTTATCCTTGATGTGTGATAAGTGTTACCGTAATTGTTTGTACCTCAAAGATATACTAAAATCAGCTCTAAGCGATAAACCCTTTCAAAGTAATGGAAAAAACCAAGGTTTCACTATTCATGATATGAACTACGCATGACTTACATTATAAGGTGTAAATGAAAGTGTGTACCAACCTCCACGCGTAGTTAATAATATTCACTTGTAGACAATGCGCTTCAATGTATTTTATATTATTATAGTGAATACATTACCTACAAAGTATACATAGCCAAATTAACGCTTACAACATCAACAAAACACAGAATACACTATTATTTTGATGATGTTGACATTTTACGCGAGGTTTGTGGTTTTCATTTGTGACAACTGACACTGGTATTGACGTATATGTCAGTTTTCAGTAAAAACATCTTTATTGGCTCGTGATATTTGCGCGGGAAGAGGTAACATACAAAAGATCGTATTTTATATCTCGTTTTATAAACTTCTTTATTACTTGGGTTGGTAGGGGTACTTGTGATGGAAATATTTACGTACAAATAAAGTGAAGGTGGTAAAAGGAAAGTACCTACCAACTGAACGCAAGAATAAAGGAAAAAGCTAGAAGAAAATAAATTCTTGCGGTACGCTTCAACGAACAGTCACACACACAATTTACACACATATCTATAAACAAGGTTCATGTCATGAGCTATTTTTCAATGATACGATCTCAGGATACGATATCAGTAGTAAAATTCACAGAAATACGGTAATCTTCAAGTCGCGGGTGAATAGGTACCTAATGAACAAGTGTGCTCCATCGTAGACCACATCGCTGCTTAACATCAGGCAGGATGGTGGTCAAACGCTTGTTCATAGTGATAAAAAAAAATCTTTGCTCCCAGATCTTGACGTGATTATAGTGAAGTTGACGTTTAGCTATTCGATCGGGGCTAATACCAGTTTTTCATTTGAATGGTTTACAATTTTGTAACATTTAAAGATGCATTTTTAAGTACCTACTCAATATATTTACCCTTCTCTCTCTCGGTCTCTTTGTTATCAGTTTGAGTACTGACTGGGCCAGCTGTCGAGCATCTTAATCCGTTTTTCCTTGCAAGGCGGGACTCGTCTATTATGCATGATTTCTGATACTACGCGGCTAAATGTCTATTACAAATGCCACATTACATTCCTCGAAGTAGATGCACATCATTTAGAACTTATCTATTACTGAGAGCTGGATGTTTTGTTACATACGAGCTGGTCCTGTGTGTAGTGTATGGGTGTCCCTTTTCATGTTTCAAGTTTCTAAGTATGTACATACATCTACCTTCTACATACATATGTACATCTTTTCATCAATGGGGTCGTGAAATGAGTTTTCTTTAAAAAAAAAAGCAACGAAAGAGCGAGCTTGAAGACGAACTATAATAGAATAAAGTAGTTGCATCCCTTTCCTTTTCAACTAGGTACCTAACTTTGACAGATTTATTTTTTAAACTCATTTTTTAAATTTTAGCATTGCCTAAGCGATCCCCCTCCTGGCAAATCCCGTCAAAGTATGTAGGTACGCAAACTTTTCAATATGTTTTTATTTTAGAGTCAGTACAACAGTATCTAAGTATCACAAACTATTGTTACCTACATGTTTATTTACTACTAGACTGTCATAACTTTAGGTAAAAGGACCCCGAGCATTCGTGTTAGAAACGTTGTTGGGCTCGTATGAACAACTTTTACTATGGCGACAATGCGGGGAAACGCAAAAACATTTTTTCATCTCCATACAAAACAGACAATTTTTTGCTTTATCTCGGGAGCTGACATTTTGTATGGGCCTTGAATTTTTTTCTCATTTCGTAACATTGTTGTCGCTATATATGTTCATCGGCCCAACAACTTTATCTCTCCCTTTTTTTCTTTTCTAAGGCCATTGTTCGGGGTCCTTTTACACTCTGTAGAGATATTTTTAAGACTCAATACTAAAAATGTATTCAACACTTGCCTATCCATAAAATAAATGCGTAGGATAACCTTAAAAGTATTAACATTATTTCATTAGCGGTCCAAAAAGCGTGAACCGTGAAGGACAACCCTTGCACGGTGAAGGACAACATCGTGATGAAACGCGCACACCACAAGGTGTGTGAACCCTAAAAAACGCCGATGGGCTCACCCCCTGTCACGTTGGGTTAAATACGCTCGTGAACTGCGGGTATTTGCTTTACCAAGTGCCTCTGCCTACCCCGCTTTAGGATTAAAGGCTGAATGAAATTCTGAATGTATTTAACAGTATGTGAGTAAATAGGAAGAAGTTACTGCATTAACGTGACTGTGTCAAAAACGAAACTTATTGACTTTAGACAGGATATCTAAGGCGTGAGCACATCGAAATCACGAAATGCAAGCTCAAACTCGTTATAAGCTATAAAGCACTGTCTACCAGCATTACTGGTTCGTCCCGAGAAAGTGATACAACCAAAATGTACTCGACAGGTGTAGAGCCGTTCAGTTCCAATGAAACCAGTCTGCAGGGCACTCTCCGGAATCGATTCTCCTTCATTCGTCGACCACTGGTCATTGAAATCGACTAGTACCTCGTAGTCGTCTTTGCAATGCACACTGCCTTCCCAAGTGATGGTAGCACAACCCTCAGACGACACCAAGCGCCCTGGTACCACAGCATCTTCATGTTTTGCTCTGACTACAAACACAGCTTCATCTGAACACGTATGGCCACCGATGACTGCGCCCGGGGGCACCTCACCACGCCTGGCTGTTCGCCAAGAATTTTGGTTGCTTGCTGTGGTAGTGTCTCTTTTGACTGGTGCCCTGTAGATAATATTTCCATTGGAAGAATTTGTAATCGTTTCGGGAAATATACCAAAGTAATCTTCTTTTATCAAGGTCTTATTTGTTGTGGATTTCATGATGAATTCGCAAACCACTCTTTTTGGAAGTAAAGTGATGATCAGTGACGTTTTGAATATCAACCTTGATAATTCGCTCTGAAATTAAGTAGGTAGGCATAGTCAATGCTTGCTCGAACGTAACACTTTTAAAAATGGCTGGATATCAACATTTCTTTATGAAAAATGTATCTTTGAGATATTGAAGAAAGATGTGTGTATGGCTGAAACCCAAACTAGGATACCCTGTACTATGGGTGCCAGAGACTGATACAATTACATAAATACTTTTAAATACATACATAGATAAATAAAACACCTAGACGCACACATCAAATGCCTCAGCTCATCACTAAAGCAATATGTCCGTGGCGGGAATCGAACCCGCGTCCGTCGTCCTAGAGGCAGTTGTCCTTACCACTAGTCCATGCCGGCCGTCGAAATGGACCGGAATAGTCACATTCATGGTAAGTAAATTTTTAAGTTAAAATGCAAAAGAAAATCTGTATGTAGGATAATTTAAAAAAGCAATCATTTGTAACTCACCATTTTTTATTTCATTAGCGGTCCTAATGTGGGTACATACCTACGACACCCTCCCTAATCTAAGCTACTGATATGAAGTGAGCTATTTATGAATGCTAGTTTCTGTTAAAAATTTAACAGTAACTGTGGACGTAACATTTAGTTACTACGTCATACAGTCCGACTCCATTGTTACTGCTATTGTTGTGCAAGCAACTCTGTTATCACCTGGTACAGTCAGCGACTCGGAGAGTAACACTTCTGTCTTTGAAAAGACTGCTTGCAGACCTATGAAAAAATAAACAGGACTAAAGTTTAAAATTTATTTTCAAACACAACATAGGACTTTCACACACATGTACTACACGATTCTACATGAATAATTTTGGCCTGAACATGCTACCCGTCACCGGTTCGCCGTAACTTGATCTGTCTTTTCCCAGTAACGTTTTAACAATCAAGTTTCTTGGAGAAAATGGATTGCGCTTGTAAAATAGTTTTTTCATCATTGCGTTCCTCATTTTCATGTCACCCATCGCTAGCTGTTTCTGTGTGGCGTACGAGTACGACATAGGATCTAGAGTTTTCGACAGTGGCTTCGGAGGGAAATTGCTTTTGGTTTGCAAGCTTGACTTAGGTTGCTTCCAATTGAACAATCCGGGCTTACGTGGCGGTGGCATTAGTTTCGAAGCTGCGGTCTGAGTCGAGCAATTCTTTTGGGGGTCTTCGGCTCGTTGGGATGATGTAGTAGCTGCGGGTTGAAACTTATTCTTCAACGCGTTGAAAAATGACATCTTTCGATCGCTTTGCGTTGATATACTTTTCACCTCAATCTCCTTGAGACACAATGGGGGTTGCGGCATGTGGTTGAATGATGTTTGCGGTGATATGGCACCTTCAGGATACGGAGGAGCAGAAGGTCGAGGTCGTTCATGCTCATAGATCGTTTGGTCATGAACCCTGTGAGGATTGTACACATTACTCTCATGAGGTGGAATAAAATAGTTGTGTTTTCTGTCGTCAAATCCAGGAGAGCAGTGACAATGTCTACTTTGGCATCCGGATGTATCTCGGTGATGATGATATGGAGGTCTGTGGAAATATTCCTGATGATGCATGTTATAATTCGTCACTTCCTGCGGAAAAGGCGGCGGGCATGGTCGGCGGTGGGTGTCTGTTGTACTGTCGCTTGTCGTCGTTTCGTCGTGAATATTCTTTTTCTTCTTTTTCAAAATCTTCAGCAAAAGTTCTGACAGTCTACTTTTTTTACTCTGAAACGTATGAATGAAATATTTATAACTTACTAGTGGACTCTACAGACGTTGTTCTGTCTTAACTATTAGTAATACGGATATAAAATTAGTATAACCTCCAGGGTGGCATGTGCCCAGAGGTGGATGTCACGAAATATAAACTATCCTATCTCTCAAATTGGACGAAATTACATAAAAATGCCAACTTTTGTAAATAACGGCAGCCTTGGTGAAGAGTTCATTGGGAACAAACATCATGACACTGGATTTTTATATATTAAGATAATAACATGAATTTCTTATCACTATTAAGTAATAAAATAAATACCGATATGCATATAGTTACTCACCTTTGCAACAATCACTTCAGCTGACTCTGAGTCAGTGAGCGTGTGCGCAGCATCAATGCTAAGCCTGTCTATTACGGTATCTGAATAACTCGCATTGGTGTTGGATATTTTCGGCTCCTTAATAATTCCTGAGCCTATAGCTTCGCAGCTCTTTGAATAACACTTCATTCTTGGCGTGTTTACTTGAGCATCTTTCTTAGATCTACGTGCGGTGCCATCTGCACTTCTACTGGTCATAAGAACCCTTTCTTCAGATTTATTCGCACATGATTTATTCTTTGCTACATAATTATATATTTCTTTGATTAGCTCATCAGTTTCATTTCGAGCTTCATGTGTTGATGCCTCTGGAGCATCGTTTCGGTACGTGTTATTGTGATATGTATTGGTCAAGCAGCTGGCGCAAGTGAAGCTTGGCGTTGGCATAATGTAGCTACCTTGCATGCAGTTAATTGGACACAATGGAAAAAAAGGATAACAGCACGGACTTGAGTATGATGACACGTAAGCAGGAGGTACATTGGGATGCATTGCGCTTGTATTTGGAAATTGGCATTGATTCTGGTTGGCTGACGTTTCATTGGTTATTTCTGGTTCTTTTGCTTTAACATTGTGCTCAGATTTCACAGGCTGTGACATCAAAGACTCTTTTTTAATTTCTTGCAAAAAATGTTGAAGGATATCCTTGATTTCTGTAAGTGCTTTGTCTGTCTTATCAGTTCCAGTTTCAGTTTTTGTTTCAGCTGGCAGTTGTTTAGAACAAGTCGGTTGTACGTCATTGTTGTTTATATTGTTATTTTTAAGTTTTGTAATTTTAGTTTCACACATATATTCTTTTCTTTTATGACGATATATTTCTGAATTTGTTTCACTTGCATAATCATTAATATGCATTGAATGTGGTAAGGTTGAAACCCTGTGCTTTCTAGATGGTTCATTGATTTTATAGTCGTCATAGTCATCCCGTCTTTGAGCCTTAAGATTTAGTCGAGGTCGCCTCGTTCGCGGCGATGGGGGCACTTCATTGCAGTAGTCGTATGGAACAATGTACTCTTGAAGGAATTTCTTTTTTGACTTTGGACTCGATTTTTCTTTTACAGGTATCAAATCGTACATTTCGGAATCATTGTATAGACGTTGATTATGATATTTTTGTCTGTCTCGTCTTCTTGGACATCGATATCGATCTGGTTCACATGGAACAGTTCTTGTGTCATATAAAGCGTAACTTTGTGATCTCTTCAAGTGTCGGCGGGGTCTTGTGCCGCATGAGCATAAATCAGAACTTTGTTCAATGTTTTCTACTAAGGAATATTCATGATCTCTACAAACTGGAGCAGATATTTGACTTAGATCGGATTGTCTTCGTCTAAACATCTTAATTGGTTTATATTGTTTTCTGATTATTTCGGTTATGAAATCATTATCTAGATTGGGTTCGTTCGTTGGTCTTAATTTACTTGGTCTATCACTACGAATATTTGGACTCAATGATTTATGTCTCCGACGAGTTGGTCTATATTCTTCCGTTAACACTTCTTGTGGTGGTATGTAATTATCATTTCGCGATTTCTCTCTTCTCCTAACTTGGTGAACTTTATACGTTGGGTATGCATCAACGCCCAAAGAGGAGTGATAACTTATGGTAGACCGTGCTGAAGCTTGATATTGTACTCTGCTGCCGTCGTGACTATGATCATTTTTGTTTCGTGTCTTCATAATATCACTTTTTGTCCTGCCAGATCTAGCTCTAATTCTTTCAGATTTAACTGTACTAATAGTGGGAACGGGTTTATGATCTCTCGTATTTTCTACATCTTGGAACAGGGTGTCAAGAGAATCTGAATTCAAAGGGTTGTTGTGTAAAATGGTTATTTTAGACTGATGAGATTTATCAGAACTGTTGTGTTCGTTAGCTTCTGTTCGTTCTATGGACAAATTTCTTGGCGTAGAGCTTTCGAAGTGTTTAGTGTTGTTTCGAAATTGTCTGGATTCTTGCTTGACAGACTCTAGCTTTTTTCCTATTCCACTGAGTGTATGTTTCAAGTCAGACACATTGAGCGCTATGCTGGATCCAATTTGAAATTCTTCTTCTGAAGTAGTACCTTTGAAAGTAATATATGCAATAAAATGATCTTAAACTCAACAGAGACCAGAAATCAAATTGAAAATACATATTACATTGATGTTAATATGAAAAATGAACAAACCGAGAGCTCTTTTGAAAAATTTTCGTATCGCTAAGACACGTTTCTTGGTCCGAGGTGAGATGCGGCGGCGTGGTGTGCGTAAGGTCATCACTGCCCCTTGCTCTCCTTCTGAACAAATATCAGTGATGACATTATGCGGAAAAACTATTTTCTCGACCTTCCACTGGTATCTAACTTTGAGCTGGACCTTCTTCTATTTATTAAAGGGGAAATTAAAAATACTAGTAATCGTATTATTGTAGGTTTACCTTTCATTTACCCCTATATTATGATATATTAACTCCATGATATGCGGACGGAAACATCTCAATATAAATTAACTCTAGGTTAATCTTGTCGTTGGTATTGTTTTAATCTATTATAAAAAAACGTCACTATTTCACAGTAATTTTTGGAATTTCAAGAAAATTAACATCAAAGGAAATGTAAATCTTGCAAAATGCGCAAAACTGTCACACAAAGACAATAAGGATTTGACGTTGGAATTTTTCTCTAGCAGACGACCTTCTTTAGCGTTTTTTTTTCTTTATGATCTTTACTTTATAGCATAATGTGTCAAATATTATTAGCGATGAAGTCTTAGAAATAATCTCTTTGAAATCAACTTCAATTATTTATTTTAAATCAAAACCATCGAAAACAATAAATTTTTGTATCATTAACATTATGTTAAGCTACTAACGTCCACTACTGAAATAGGCTTCCCCTGAGGGGAGCCACTACGATCGGTCGGTGAATTTTCGTACTGATTTGTAATACCTACTATCAGAAAAAGCGAGCAGCAAAATGTCTAAGTTCGCTCGTTTAATCCCTTTGGCAAGGAACATCCCACTGATACGAAGCCGCAGTCCTCCCTTCATCAAGGCTCCGATACCACAGATGGTCAGGCGAATGAGTGATCTGATATGGCCTACGCAGTATGATCAGCCCTACCCTAAGAGGCTGTCGATAATCTATACAGCGACTACGTACTATGAAACCATACCGCTGTTTTGCGTGGTCGCCTCTTCGTTTACCGTTCTGTTTTGTGCAATCTACTGGGCTTGTCGGAATAAGGTAAGAAATACTTAGTCAGGGACAGACAGGGGGAGGCAACTTTGTTTTATACTACACACATCAAAAGTGTCTAGGGATCAAGTACATTTTAGAAGATTGCAATCAAGAATAAGTATATTTTACAAAAACTGAATTCATTCATAATTTATTCAAAATGTGGTGATAAGTCATTGATACAGGCATGGGGAATGGGGTAGGAGACCAATCCAGAAGATTAGATTTGATTTAAATAAATTAGATTTTTAGAGCTTTACATGTTCTTCATCCCTAGACACTTTTGATGTGTGTATTACAAAACAAAGTTGCCTCCCCCTGTCTGTCCCTATGTATGCCTAAAACTACGGAACGGATTTGGATGTGATTTTCTTTAGTAGATAGAATGATTCTTGGGGAAGGTTTATATGTAAAATACATACATATACAATATAAACACTGTTAATATAACTCAATATTGTTCACCGGGTACATAGGGGCGAATATAATCAAAGACAAGCTCGAGCTTACCTTTGTTATTTTACTCGACCTACCTAATTCCTCATGCCATGTCAATTACTTATCACCACATTTTGAATAAATTATGAATGAATTCAGTTCTTGTAAAATATATTCTTGATTGCAATCTTCTAAAATGTACTTGATCCCTACACACTTTTGATGTGTGTATTTTCTTCGGTTTCGTCAAAAACAATTTTAGCAATTTTGCGTGAAAGACGGCACAAGGTACCCCAAACTTTTGAATTGTTAAGTAACATTAGTATGTTTTGGAAATTCCCGCAGGTAGACATTGTATTCTCAACAAACAGTCGCGCGAACATTTCCCGCACTATGGACCTGCGGAATCCCAGCACGCACAAGATCGTGATCATAAACCAGCGCTACGAGCCCTGGCCTGAGATGCAGGATGTCCTGGACAAGATGCACGTCGCGCAGAAACGCGCGGAATCCAGGGCACTTTCCTGCGGAGGAGTGTAATGAAATTTATTTCCAAAGTCGGCCTCGTAAAATTTTGCTAGTTGTAAACTC
>SJJU01011324.1:0-16381 GCA_012932125.1 Conopomorpha cramerella
AACGAAATTACTAACTTCAAGCAGTCCGTATTGAAGGCGACAGTAATTTTTTTTATTGTTTGTCTACACGTTACAAAAGTGTCTGAAGTCTAAATAACTCATCCAAAAAATTTAAAAAACGCACTAAAATATAACTGACAGAAGTCCCCCTGGATATCTACTAGCGACATCTAGATAAGAAACTTTTGGAGTTTGATAATTCTCCATTACAATTGAAATAGTAACTAGGAATTGTTACAAGTTAGTTGAAAACGTCTTATCAACACCAAATGCTACTAATAAAATTCCAATACAATGACAAAGTTTTCCGAAATGCATTAAGAACATATCTCGACGTCAGAAGCATAAGGTCTGAGGTGTCATATTGTTACAATGACACATCCAACCTTAAGGTACTGGTACACATGCTAGTAATTAGCATGCTTTTGCAGCGATTCCCGTAATCATTCTTATTACGAGTCGAAGCCTCGAGATATAAATTGAAGTCGTGGTGGTTACTTACCGTAATAGCCCCAAAAGCATGCCACTAAGTAGCATGTCTATCAGTACCTTTATGCTTCTGACGTCGAGATATAATCACTTTCCGGTACAAGAAAATGTGGCAAGCATGTTTTCTTGCGCACGCTTGGCGGATGTCAAGTTAGGACAAGACTACGGGGATGTTGAGGGGTAAGGCGGGGATAGGAGCGTGCAGTGCGAGCGAGTGAGCGAGTGAGTGAGTGAGTGAGTGACGGAGGAGCGGACGCACCTAGAGTAGCGGTGTCGCGGCGCGGGCTCGGGCGAGTCGCGGCGGCGGTCGCGGCGGCGCGCGCGCAGCTCCTTCTCGCGGATCATGCGGTTGAACGCCTCCAGCGGGTCCTCCCCCGCCGCCCCCGTCGCCCCCGCCGACCCCGCCGACCCCGCACCCGGCCCACTACACACACACACACACACCCAACCGTCATTGTTAGCCATCTTTGTTTCACTACACCGCACACGGTAAAAATTAACACGAGCCAGATATCGAGTCTATGAGTTTTTTAAATTCTTATGACTTCTATAGGAGTTCGTTAAGAGGTATTATCATGGCAAGAGACTGATGAGAAACTGCCTATAGTTTCAATAATTACTGCATATAACCTTCTACCTCTGCCTAGGGTTTACACCGGTTTCCCAAGCGGCTTGCACGAGATAAGCCACGAGTTTTGTGGCTATTTCTGGAACCACGACCATAGAAAAGTTATTATCAAACTAATAGCTCTACTGTTAGA
This sequence comes from Conopomorpha cramerella, assembly GCA_012932125.1. Lineage (NCBI taxonomy): Eukaryota > Metazoa > Arthropoda > Insecta > Lepidoptera > Gracillariidae > Conopomorpha > Conopomorpha cramerella. Next base: position 1,251 of record SJJU01011324.1, read on the forward strand.
TGTTTATAAGCCAGTAGAAGGCCTCTAACTCGACTTAACATCTCAGGACAATATTTGGGATCCAGAGCATAAATTGCTGTTCAAAAGACATAAACAACCGAAATACCTCTATATAGGGGGTGGCTCATTCAAATGGGAAAGTATGAAACTATAAGACATAAGAAGTTATGTTCTTAGGAACCATGTCATCAATTTTAATAACAAGAAAAACGGCATACTTCCATTTAAAAAAAAATTCTAATATTGTATTAAAAACACCTACTAAAATAAATGAAAGTATGTGAAAACAATGCATTTTATTAATTTTAGACATTATGAAACATTTACTTCTTATGACCTATGGAATCGATCTCTAAATAGAAATTGTGTTAGTTTTTTTTTCTCTCAAAACAACCCAGTTCGATTTCCGTGCTGAGTACAGGTTATTTTTTAAATGTATGAATGCAGTTTTTCTTCTTATAAAAATCGGTGACATGGTACCCAAGAACAAATCGTCATATGTGTTATAGTTTCCTCCCATACTGACCGATTTGAATGGGCCACCCTGTATAAACTACTTAAAAGGATCCGCCCAGCGTTGCAACTTAGTTGATTGACCGAAGCCGGCTAGGTTGCGAGATCTTTCTGAATGACTATCTATAGTACACAGTTCTTCTCGCCATGACAATCCTCTTACTTATTTTATTCCATGTAACAGTACTACTACAGATAAATGAGGCATTCAGCGCTAAAGTGACCTAACCCTAGACCAGCATGGAGATATGAAGGTTTTTAGAATAATGAGTTTGACTTACATATGTATGTAGATATTTTATGGAAGTTTACTTTTTGTTATTAGAATTATGGATTCTTTAAAATGAATGGTTTTATTTTAACATCTTTTTAATAAATTTCCGTTCTTAATTCGGAATATGAAAAACTATGGCTTATGCTACTTAAACGCTGACGGCCTCAAATAGAAAAGGGAATTGTATCGATACGCCGAATAAAAACGTATCTTGAATACTATTCATAGAATCGGTATCCGATGAACGTGTTTCCCAACAGTATTGCGGAAAAAAGACGGTGAAAAAAAAACTGTAGAATTTCACAACACACACATTCACTGCCATGTTTATGAAACCCTTTAGGTGTCCTGATCATGAATAGACGCCCATGAGAGAGAGTTGGTCAAACAGAATTGAAATTATTAACCGCCAAATTACAACTGGACCCCGAAACAGTTGGTTTCACAGTGTGGTTTGGTTTCAGTCAATTTTTGATGTTTTAATACGTCGTAGCCCACTCTAGGCTGGTCAAAAGGAAACTGACTGTGGAACTGCACCCACAGATGTGATAATGAGTCCATTCAAATGCACAACATATTAAAAAAACAAAATTGACTTAAACCACACCATCTTTTGCGGAGTGCTTTGTTTTTACAATGGGGAATTTTCTTTGAGGTTTTTCTGACAGATTTTGACAGTAATGACAGTTCTCTCAGCCTGAAAATCTGTCAGAAAAACGTCAAAGAAAATTCCCCTTTAAGATTTCATTTATTTATAGATTTCAAAATTACTTTAATTATGTATAAGCAATAGTCGTACAATGCGATCGAATTTCATTGGTAAAACACATGATAGTGCAATAGTAATCATAAAGATTTAAGTAACAATCAAACTTGCTTTCAATGAAATTCGTGTGCGGTTCACAATTCTGGAATTACATATAACAATTGGGCGGTTAATGGGTTTTTAAAATTAAATTCACTGCACAAATTACTCGCTGGTTTCGCTGTTTTCTCTTCCTACATTCGCACTTTGATACGTATTCAATTTCGACACATTTCACCATGGTCAGTTTGCCACCGGTGACAATTAATATAAATACAGCTTGTCAAAAAAAAATGTCCATAATTTTTGAAGTGGCAACACTCCATGGAGAAACGTCAAATTTTGACAGTTTTTCATAGAAATTAAATTAAAATAGGAAACATCTAAATTTGAAATAGGAACAATTGTGTGTTATTTTTATTGATGATAAAAGCAATTGTATTTTTCACTTTTTATTTCAGTTACCAAATAAACGTTTCCTAGACAAAGTTTTTCCCAAACAATAAGCCTACCGATTCGTAGCGAGGGTTAATATTTAATTTTTAGTCGGTTCGATTCCCGGTAGCTACTAAAATTAAAAAAATGTATTAATGCAGTGTTGTTTCTTTTTAAAAATAAAGGAATGTTTCCTATCAGTAAAATGAGCTAACTAAAGGATTTAAAGCAGTTCCCCTCCAGGGCCCATAACTTTTTTCCACTCTGTATATCATGAGAACTAACTTGTATTGTATCTGCATATTATAGTTACTAATTAGCATTAACTTTTTAACTGACAATGTCTTCTATACGTGACACATGAGAACAGTAAAAACCATAAAATAATACTCACAACCTCTGCGGTCAAAAGGTTAACACATTGCCGGACAGTAAAATAGACACAATAGATGTTTTATTGTTATGACGCCTATAGGCGTTCACTGTCCGGGAAAGAGTTAATTAGTTAGAAGTTTCGGAAACTTTGTAATTAAACCCCGCATCGGGATTAAAAAGCGGGAAGTGTATTTTATTTTAGGAAAGGCGTAGTAGTAACATGACTGTCAGGAAGACACAACCAGAAACCAGTTTCAATAAACGTGTGAATGGAGGACTTTGCCAAGAAAATAACAGAAATAAATAGATAATAACCAATCTAAACTTAATCCAAAAACGCAACAGTCTAGATCCGATGAAAATTTCTTTCATATAGACAGTTCTAAATGTGATTTAAATAAACTCCATACAAAAAGGACCAACAACGTATGGGATATATATGGGATATATGGAAGATGTCAATTTACTAATTTGGTATTATATATTCAGTCGTTTATAAATAGGTAATAACCAATCTAAACTTAATCCAAAAACGCAACAGTCTAGATCCGATGAAAATTTGTTTAATTTTCATAGAGACAGTTCTAAATATGATTTAAATAAACTCCACACAAATAGGACCAACAACGTATCATAGGGAGATTTCAATTTACTAATTTGGTATTATATATTCAGTCGTTTTTCATAATGCTTCCACTACTACGCCAATATTTTGCTATGCCCACCAGTGTTCACAGTACCTAGCAAATCCTAACGAACATATCGCATGGTTAGAACTAAAAGGACCCAATATGAAACATGCCGATTTTGTAATTTAAGTTTTGTATCTTATATGTTAAGGTTCAATTTCATAAAATTACACACTTCGTTTTGTGTCACTTTTGTTCTACGTGTGCGATATTTAAAACACAAAATAAACGAGATCGGGATCAGAATTGAATAGCAAGACGTGTCTAAGGTAGCAGCTCAATCGACTCGATGGCAACCAGTGACAAAGTGTCAGAGAAGAACCTCTCAAGTATTATAAACAACAAATTAAAACTTCAAACTATTTTCGCTCGAGTCTTAAGACAAATTGCATAGTTAGAACAAAAATGACCCAATACGAAACATGCCGATTTTGTAATTTAAGTTTTGTATCTCTTATGTTAAGGTTCAATTTCATAAAATGACACATTTTGTTTTGTCACTTTTGTTCTAACTGTTTAATGTTTGTAGTAGGTAATTATACCCATGACATATTGACTTATTATGAATATCCACCCTGAAAAATCCCACCAGAATCCCCCTAGGATTCTCTGAAATCGCAGTTCAAGGCTAGTATTCAGAGTCGTTGCTTCTGAGTTTTCTCTAGAGCGTCTCAGCTGAGCGCGAACTCGGATGTCACTGAGTAATCTCATGCGTCTTGTATTCAGAGTTATTTTTGTACGTTTTCTCAGCTGAGCTTGATCTTACTGAGCTATCTAATACACACATCAAAAGTGTCTAGGGATCAAGTACATTTTAGAAGATTGAAATCAAGAATATATTTTACAAAAACTGAATTCACTCATAATTTATTCGAAATGTGGTGATAAGTCATTGATACAGACATGGGGAATTAGGTAGGAGACCAATCCAGAAGATTAGATTTGATTTAAATTAGATCTTTTTTAGTGCTAAAAATATTCTTGATCCCCTAGACACTTTTGATGTATATTGATGTCAATAATCCACAAATTTATGCTACTACTGATAGTAATTTGTCGTTAAGAAAATAAACAAATAAATTGTCAAGAACATAAACAAATAAACTGTCAAACGGTACACCTCAGATAAGGAAGATATTTAAAGCCTTCTTGTCACATACTAAAAAAATGTCAAACCTACGTTGAGTTCACAGTTCTGAGACTTAGATCGACTACTTTTATGACTCTGAATTATCCCGAATACTTTGGGATTTGTACCATCTTGCGTTGTGAAATTTCCAAGTGGTCACCCTAGGCATGAGACTCAAGACTACGATTTCATCTAGAGAGTGAGAGAATCCATCTAGGGTGGAATTTTCCAGAGTGGATATTTGGAATAAGCCAACATATTTCATTAACATGAAAAGACACGGCAGTGATTCATTGTAGACTGAATTAAAAATATTTATAATTATTTATCTATTAATTTTGACATCGCACATCTGTAGCCTCCATCTGTGCCGTTGTGCGGTACACTGCCGTCATACGAGAAAGGGCGCAGCTTTACTTTTCTCTTCATGTGAATATATGCTTTATAACAAGACTAATCCGAACTAATAAAGCACATACTCCCCTGAAAACAAATGTAAAGTTCCGCCCTTTCTTTGTATGACAGCAGGTCGGTAGCTGCGCAAGCACGCCCGGAGACATTCCACACGTTGAATACCCGCATTGGAATGTGGACAGTCCACACGTGCTTGCGCAACGAATGCTAGTACTAACCCAGTGGGCGGTCCTGCGGGTGGAGGCGCGGGAGAGACGCGCGGCTCGTCCTTGATGCCGGGCGGCGGCGGCTGGTAGGGCTCGGGGGGGAAGGGGCCGCCCACTGGACCGCCGCGGAAACGCGGGCCCACCGGACTGAGGACAACACATATAATATAGAGTACTCGAATTGCCAAACTGCCCCCTAGTAAAGGGCACCTGAATAAGAAATGACAAGACAACGCACTGCAATAAGCAAGAAATCCCGAAGCTGAATGTAGATGGCGCTTTGTACTCTTGACCCGTGTGGACGTGATGTATTCTGTCATTTGACAGATTCTGAAATGTCAATTGACAAATTGCGTGACGTTCACGCGGTTGACACATTGACAACGGAAACTAGCACCATTACAGTTCATAAGCTTTCTTCCCAATTCGACGAAACAAGCTATTTCTAATTCAGTGCCACAAAAACCACTAATTACGTGTCTCGCTCACTGTTACTACTGTATCAATATATACCAGATTTTATCAACCGTTGGATGATACGAGTTCAAAAAATATATTTTCAATGGTTTTGAAGTCTACCGTTGCAAATACTGTTCATTATAATGGCATCCCAAGGTGGCACTGAATTAGAAATGACATAACCGCCAATCACAGCGCGTATTCGTTTTAAGCCATGATTAGTAGTAGTACAACCTATTCAAAAAGTACTATGTTAACCATGTTAACAGCGAAACCCAGGCCCTGGACCTTTGTTTCAGAAAACAATAGCCATACTTACTTGAAATGGGGCGGCGGTATGCCCGGCGGATGCCCGTACTGCGGAGGTGGACCACGTGTGAACGGCGGCATCTAGAATTGTAAAGTAATAGTTAATATCTTTGCTGTCGTCTCTAGTCCTTATAAATATACTCTCTAGTATGTTCTATAAAAATAAATATTATAAAAACTAATTCGCCTCCCGTTGTCTGTCCCTATAGATCTTCGTATATAGGTCCCTATAGAGCTTAGATCTTCAAAAGTGAGTGGCCAGCAATTATCTCAATGATATCTTTTATTTAGTTCGGTTATATCTTCAGTTATATTAAAAGTTTAAACGTATTATTAAAAGGTATTACGATGCGAAAATTAACCAAATATAAGACAAATATTCGACAGTTTCCTGCGCAGTACAGTCTGGAGGTCTTCAAGTCATTGTGTTAAATAGGTACCTAATGAACAAGTGACCCATCGTAGACCACATCGCTGCTTAACAACAGGCAGGATTGTGGTCAAACGCTTGTTCATTGCATTTTGAAAAAATAATGTTAACAGGTAAGCTGTTTGCTTATTTTTCGTTCATTCCCTTTCTTTACAAAATGTACCTTGGGTCGTCTGGATTGATTTGGTCGTCGGATCTTTTACATACAATAAAACCAGTCTGATTTTTAATGCAATGTCAGAAAACGACTTGTAAGATGTAACTAAACCTACACACATCAAAAGTGTCTAGGGATCAAGAACATTTTTAGCTCTAAAAAATCTAATTTATTTAAATCAAATCTAATCTTCTGGATTGGTCTCCTACCTAATTCCCCATGCCTGTATCAAGGACTTATCACCACATTTTGAATAAATTATGAATGAATTCAGTTTTTTGTAAAGTATATTATTGATTGCAATCTTCTAAAATGTACTTGATCCCTAGCCACTTTTGATGCGTGTATCTTGAGTTATATTAAAAGTTTAAACCGGGTATTACGACGCGAAAATTAACCAAATATAAGCATTCAGCTTACTATCGTTGTTTGTTCCACTTTCCGACACAGTTTTATGCGCAGTACAGTCTGAAGGTCAAGTCACTGGGGTAAATAGGTACCTAATGAACAAGTGTGCTCTATCGTAGACCACATCGATGCTTGTGTGATTTTTAAAGCAATGTCAGAAAATTACTTCTAAGTTGTAACTAAACCTATGGAACTTAACTGTACACTTAGAACGCAATAAACATTTTGTATTTGTAATGTCTGAATTCCGTGTAGTGTTAATCCATAGGCAAACATACCAGTCCTGGGATGGGTTCTCGTCTCTCGTCGATGGTGGGAGTGCTGGCTCTCTGCTCATCAGGCCGCGGCATCTGCGTACATCATTCATCATGATCACTTACACCCCTCACGAAAACAATACATACATAGATACACTTCACGCCTGTCTCCCAGAGGGGTAGGCAGAGACTACAGACCTACAGAACTTCGGTTTCGAGTACTTTTCACGCCACCTTCGGCCAGATCCCCACTTCGGCCACATAACCAATCTGGCCAACATTGTCCTTCTGGGGCGACATCTACACACCCGGCCCATTACATCACCCATATAAATCTCTTTCGTCAATCGACTTTCATCCATTCTCTCCATATGCCCCTTTTTAAAAAAAAAATCTGTACTTACATTCATGGGAACGTTAGGCGGTGGTCCATCCATTCCTGGGGGTTTGTGGCCTGGCGGTCCTACAACAAAAATACATAGGTGGATTTAGTAAGATGTTAATAAAAAATAGCATAAATCTGCGCTTAGCAATAAAAAAAATATGCGTATTCAGCCATTGCAATACGATACTACATCTCCATGACATTTCCAAGAACATGGCTAACTACTGTTGCGATGCCGTTCATCCTACAAAACAGAATAAAACTTCTAGCAATGCCAGAATTCATCGTCATGCTCCGACAAAAAATTTCGTTCAAGACAAAATACTGAAAACAGTCAATCAATCATCGCCATTAATGTTCCTTGATAAAAACTGAGGCTGAGGACTAATGAGGCTGACGAATGAACACTATTAAAATGATTTATTCGCATTTCATCTACTTTCGCACATTCGCACATTTGATACAATGAGGAATTTTCAGGGCCCCTGTTTCTCTTAGTTATGACAGATGGCGCTAGTTGTATTAGGGGGGCAAATGTCAACGAAATTACTAACTTCAAGCAGTCCGTATTGAAGGCGACAGTATTTTTTTTATTGTTTGTCTACATGTTACAAAAGTGTCTGAAGTCTAAATAACTCGCCCAAATAATAAAAAACGCACTAAAATATAACTGACAGAAGTCCCCCTGGATATCTACTAGCGACATCTAGATAAGAAACTTATGGAGTTTGAAAATTCCCCGTTGTCAAATCGAATGTGATTTATAGCACCTCATACACGTCTTGTACACACACTCACAGAGTCTTTGGCGTTTCGTTTCGAAGAGATAGTGAATCAATAATTATTGCACATTAACTACCTTATAAAGCGTGTATGAACTCTACCAAGTGCCTAGAATAGTATATGTGATGCTACAAAAAATTGCATTTTAGAAAAGTATAAAATGTGCGAAAGTAAATGAAGGGCAAAGAACAAGGAATGTCACATTTTTTGTTGTTTTCAATTGGAAGAAACTTATTGTCTATGATGACTTTTATTCCGAATCATTAGCTTTTAAAGAAAACAACTAGATAGCGCAAAAAAGGCGGTTTTGTTTTTGGTTAAAAGGAAAAAAACTAGGAATGTCCATGACTTTTTAAACTTTTGAATGTGTTTTTCTCAAAATCAACTCATTAGGGCATTCCCTATTCTTTGCCTGTAACCTTCAGATGAAATGCGAATAAATCATAAAAATACAATTATCTATGTACATAACCATAACCAAAATAACAACATAGCCAGACAAGACAACAGAAAATAAATCGCATAAAACAAATACTATTAACCGCATTACTAATAAATATCGAATGGCAAAAACACCATGTTTTGTCTCACTCCGACAGTTGGAAACGTGTGAACGTGACAAAACATACTTTCACAATCAACAATTTACTAGAAAGGCGGTATCCCAACACAAATACGACCACCACCACGAACAAAACCAGGGCAAGCTCAACGGACCAATGAAACCTGAAACCAAAAATTGTTTACGAAAAGCAACACTAGCATGCAAGCTGAAATACTGACAGAATGTTGTGCTGTAGTGTAAGTATTGTGTGGGACTTTGTGACGGGAAGCGATGAGATGCAAATAGCGTTCTTTATTTCTCAATTATTGTGTAAATGTGGCGGATTTAGTGTAATAATGTGCTGGTGATGAAAAATAATGTAGTCAGAGTGAGAAGTAAAGGAGACGACTCCTATTTGATCAATTTGTTATTCCCGTATAATGTTCCTTAATTTAATGTGTTTTTGACATTACTTTGACTATTGACGACTTACTATGACTATACTATAACTTGAACACGAAGGGAACTACATTGTTTTTCATTGCTGAACATAAGAGCCAAGAAAAAAAAAGTATTGTGTGTGTTTATTGATACATATGGTAATATTTGCGGTAACGTAAGTTATACATGTTGTAAAAATATACTCCTACCTAATAGAATTTACAATAGGTACCATCCTGGACTAATTAATAGCCTAATTTAGTTCAATGCTGTTCATCTAACGGCACATAACTTGTAACAAACAATGCGAATTTCACCGCAGAGTACAGTTAACGCGTTAATGGGCCCAGAAAAATACTTCCTCTTTAATTGATTTTGACTTATATTACCAAGTAATAGAGTTTAAAATAACTAAACTTGTCAGTCTCCGAGTACAGTAGGTGCGAAAGGGTTAAACGAAGGATAATTCGGCCGGTGCCCCCCTGGATGTTATACTCTTCAGGGTGTTCCGGGGGCACCGGCTCTTTCGCGCGCAGAAGTCACCGGGGGGGGGGGGGGGGGGGGGGTTTAGTGGCTACTACCACATAACCTGGTCGTCTCCCCCGCAGACCGAAACGGAGTATCCGTAGGGGTTCCCCCCCGACAACAAACAAAAAAAGGAATAATGAGAGGTTTTCTGATAGCTTCAAATATGTCAAAAGTAGTTCCAAAACATCTTACAGATGGCGCTAATCAGACATGATCTCAAGGAGAAACTCATTTTAGAATTGTCAACAAAAAATAAAATATGGAATGACAATGACCTGTCTAGGTAGTGCCATCTATTGACATTTCTTAGAACTGTAAAAAGCCACCTGTCAGAAAAATCTCCCATTAGATGTGTGTGTGTGTTTGTGTGTGTGTGTGTGTTTGTGTGTGTGTGTGTGTGTGTGTGTGTGTGTCTGTGTACCATGTCTATGGTGCGGCGGATGTCGGTGGAGTGTGGGCGGCGGTCGCTGGGCGGCGCGCGGCGGCACCACCACCGTGATGCGGTCCTCCGCCGAGCCCTCCGAGTCTGAGCCCGCTCCGCCTAAGGTTGCAAGCGTACAGCTACATGTCACACCTTGTGTCTACCTTCACTTAGAAAACTAGGCCTATCGAGCGTAACATACCTATAAGTCAGTGGCCTGCACTGTCTTTTACGACAAGGTAGGCAGTAATCCCCAAGGATTGACTCCTATGTATAGGTAACTTGTCTTTACATAATATACGTACCTCTACCTATCCACTCACCCACAAAACACAGGACTTCGTTAGCCTATGTCGTGAATATAACAGAAAAGATCTAACAATAACTCTATTATTAGGTCGGGTAGCCAAAATATTAAGGTAGGCAGTGTCTTTTTGCCTATATGGTGTGCACAACACTGCTATACGTAAAATTGGCGGAACGCCCGCGGGGTAAGAAGTAAGCGGGGCCGGGTTGCGGTACACAAGTGATTACTTGTTTGGATTTACCTCGATATATATTTGAATGCAAAATAAGAAAGTGATTTTTTTTTCAATGGAACGCGCACAGACATTGTAAAAATCTATGTACTAAACATACACACATCAAAAGTGTCTAGGGATCAAGAACATTTTTAGCTCTAAAAAATCTAATTTATTTACATCAAATCTAATCTTCTGGTCTCCTACCTATATCCCCATGCCTGTATCAATGACTTATCACCATATTTGGAATAAATTATGAATGAATTCAGTTTTTGTAAAGTATATTCTTGATTGCAATCTTCTAAAATGTACTTGATCCCTAGACACTTTTGATGTGTGTAGTAATGGTGATAAATATTTTTTTTTTATGTAGCCTGTGTTGTGTCCCACTGCTGGGCAAAGGCCTCCCCCCATTTCCTCCACCTCGCGCCACCCCGGCAGGTGTCGGTCCAGGTTATCACGCCATCTCCTCCTGGGCCGGCCTCGCCTCCTGCATCCGTCGGCAGGAACCCAATCGGTGACGATTTTCGCCCACCGATTGGGGTCCATACGACTGACGTGACCGGCCCAGTTCCACTTCAGTTTGGCGGTCGCTGCTCCAAATAAAAATAACTTATTAAAATTTAGGGGAAGACGGATCTTGTTTTACTTGTTGAAATAAAGAGTAAATTGAAGGAAGACGTAGTGACCAAGATTGAAAAGGGCATGCTTGGGTGGTTTGGGCATATGGAGAGAATGGATGAAAGTAGATTGACGAAAGAGATTTATATGGGTGATGTAATGGGCCGGGAGAGTAGAGTTCGCCCCAGAAGAACAAATGTTGACCAGATTGGTGATGTCCTGGCGGAAGGTGGCGTGAAAAGTACTCGAAACCGGAGGTCATGTTTGAAAAGATGTATGAATGTAGATGAAGCGAAAGGGGTATGTCAGGACCGTGACAAATGGAGATCTGTAGTCTGTCTACCAGTGGCGTGCGCACCATATAGGCAAAAAGACACTGCCTACCTTAGTATTTTTTGGCTACCCGACCTAATAATAGAGTTATTGCTAGATCTTTTTTTTGTTGTACTCACGACATAGGCTAACGAAGGTCCTGTGTTTTGTGGGTGAGTAGATATGTAAGATACCTTTATTTCGTAAAGACAAGTTGCCTATACATAGGTGTCAATCCTTGGGGATTACTGCCTACCTTGTCGTAAAAGTCAGTGCACACCACTGCTGCCTACCCCTCTGGGAGACAGGCGTGAAGTGTATGTATGTAAATAAAGAGTAAACGTTGTATGCGTTGTTAGTGTTACTTATAAATGAGGCAGTCAGCGCTAAAGTGCCCTAATTGGACTAGTCCAATCAGCATGGTACAATATTGTACACATGAATGCGATGAATAAATAAATAAACATGCAGTCTCTTTATTGCATTGGTTAATGGTAGTAGTGAGGAACACACAAAACAGTCGCTCGGATATGTAATTGGCTGATTGAAACTGTTTAGCCAATCACAGGTATAGTCATAGTCACGGGTACAATAGGTACCTTCTGAATAAGTGTGCTCCATCGTAGACCACATCGCTGCTTAACATCAGACAGGATGGTGATCAAACGCTTGTTCATAGTGATAAAAAAAAATGATCAGCGATGATCAACTATTTCGATCGAGTTGTCAAATTGATTACGCTTCTAGAAACTGAGGCAACGAGAACAACAATAAAGCACAAGTGTTAACCACAATAAAAACAGGACACCGGGAGAAAAAGCTTATCAAGATAGTCCGAAAATTTATTATATACAAAAGGACACAGAACCCATTAAATAAAACCTAACATAAATAATTTATTTTACCGAAAGCATATTTTATGGGGAATTCCCTTTGACATTTTTCTGACAGATTTTCGGGGGGAGAACTGATTACTGTCAATACTTTCCTAACAAAGTTTGACAGTAATGACAGTTCTCCACCCGAAAATCTGTCAGAAAAACGTGAAAGAAAATTCCCCATTGACGGTACATTTAATCCCAACCAAGTCTCGTCAAAATCCGTGTACTATTTTATCCGTGAAATAATATCAAACATACACCATACAACATGGCATCTTACACACCATTAAACATCTCGCATTAAAACATCAGTGGGTCAACTACGTTGACTTCTATTTATGGAACATCCTATATACAAGACGATCCGGAAAAAAACGACATCTTCGAGCAAAAAGTACCAAAAGCTAACCTAGTTTGTAGGGGGATGTTTTCTAGACACTTTTTTGTTTTATTGACACCATTACGTTAAAATGGCCTTAGGGGGACTAAACAGAAATAGACTGCAGGTTAAGAGGTTATTTCCAGATCGCCCTGTATAACTTTTGTAGACATACCATTGTTCTGCTGCTGGGCGGGCGGCGGTCCATTGTTGGCTGGTGCTGGAGCGGGTTCTAAGTCACCAAATGTTACTATATAACAAGTATACATAGCTAATAATGGAAGTACAATATCTATATATATAATGTGACGCGTATATACTTTATTTTTAATATTCACGATCGATAAATCAATCAATCAATTTTCTTTGACGTTTATCTGACAGATTTTCTGGCGGGAAACTGTAATTTCTGTCAAACTTTGTTTTGGAACGTATGACAGTTCTCCGCTTGAAAATAATATGTCAGAAAAACGTCAAAGAAAAAACCCCATTGAATGACAATAATTAGTTATTGCATATATTTCATGACTTTTAAATATCTAATAACCTACAATGATGTATCAAATCAACATAATAAACCAGTATATTATGTAAATAACAGTAGATACTATAATAAAATAAATAGTAATATACCAACGAAACTAAGTATGTAAGATTAAGTTAATTAAAACAACACAAACAAATCCAAACAGTTAGAAAACACAAAACTCAAAAATACACAAAATACTAGTTAGTTAACGTTACACTAACACCGTATTCTGAAATTCCTCAGATCACTACTCAAGCAACGAATGTCTCGTGTTTGTGTAATAGATACGAACTACACTCAAGCAACGTTTGAGTATAGCTCATAATACACATTATACAAGGAACATAGTTACGCGAAAGTGAAGGTCATTAGGACAGGGACCTCCAATCCTGTTTGCCCTCGAAAACACCGGACTCCCCCAAGTAGTGATTACTGTTTCAGAATACGGTTCTTTTTGTTACTGTTGAAAACACAATATACTTGAGAGCAATGTAATCGACTCAGTATATTACTGCAGGCCCAGCACGCGCGTTAAGAGAGACACGATTTAGAAAAATAACGCACTCTAATTGGGCTGCTATATCACGCATCATATGTTATGAGACGCAAAAATATGCCACCAGATTTATTTACACACATACACTTCACGCCTGTCTCCCAGCGGGGTAGGCAGAGACTACAGATCTCCAGAATAACTACGCCGTGTGATTGGTTGCCATGTCACGCTTCGTGCGACCTAGCATGTTTGAACAAATCGCAAATCGTTATATGTCTTGGAACTCCGCGCAAGGGCTGGTTGCAGTAGTAAACTGTCCATTCGACAATCTATTTCATTGCTCTCGAGTGTAGTAGGGATCATTCGCTTTTAGACTCATATACTTAGCAGCCTTTTTTATCTTGCCCTTCTATCCTTCTCTGGTGACTTACTAAATGAACGAGATAGAACTAGAAAATCATACGCGGTCAAGTATATTACTAAATGCGAATGAACTGTGACTTTAGAACACGTATGACTCGATTGGTGTCCATTCATTCGTTTTAACCCTTTACCAGACAGAGGGCATATAGATCCCACCTAATTTTGAACCTTAGTCCGTTGCAATACAGTCTAAAATTATGAATTTCATACAAACCTTCTGCCTGTTAAAGGGTTAATGACGTAGGACCAATCACGGCACAGCTCCGCGAGCTGACATTGGCGATTGGACGTTGTCAAAAACGAATGGATCGACACGAAACGAACGAACGTTCTGTTATTGCTCTAACGCCACTGCACTTACTTGTTGATAACCTTCATTACTTCTAAACGGTCTTAATTTCAAATATAAAATGTACTGAGACAAATATAACACCTAATTTTCTGAAAGGTCAATTCAATTCAATTTTTTAAAAATGGCTTATTTGAAGCTAAAAGCCTACAATTCTGCCAATGACAAGTTTAAGCCGCACATGTGTATTATATAGTAAAAAAAAACACAAAACAAAAAACGCCTTTTTGTGAAGGATTAACTAACTCAAAACTTCTATTACTAATTTCTGAAAGGTCATGAAAGTTTTGCTTACTCTACGACAAAATTAAGCTACATTCATTCAGTCCATTTAAAAGTAATGCAATAATGGGGAGTTTTCTTTGACGTTTTTCTGAGATATTTTCGGGCGGGAAAACTGTAATTACTGTCATACTTTCCAAACAAAGTTTGACAGTAATGACAGTTCTCCGCCCGAATATCTGTCAGAAAAACGTTTTATTTTTTATCACTATGAACAAGCGTTGGTATATTACTATTTATTTTATTATAGTATCTACATACTGTTATTTACACAATATTTTACGTCGAAAAAAATTCCCCATTACAAGCCAAATTATAGGTTAATAGACAAAGTAAAGTGGTATGAAGAATACCTGTGTGTAGAGGCGGCGGG
>SJJU01011330.1:0-17501 GCA_012932125.1 Conopomorpha cramerella
TTTATGAATCTCTGCTTAATCTTCCAGAGCACCTCTCCGCAAGAAGTCACCTCGTAGACTGGGCCGCAGCGAGTTCAGCATGGACGACGACGAGTACTCCCCGAGCACCTCGGTCACCAGCGTCAACTCACTCGCCAGTCTGCTCAAGGAGAAGCTTCAGGTTGGTAATAATATCATGGGCTCTCAACTCAGTCTGTTTCCAGCGCGGGGTGATAATTTGTGAGTGGTTATTGTGAGGATTTTGTGGGAGGAAGAATGAAGTGAGTTTTACGACTTACCAGTGAGTCTTACATTCTTATAACACGTTTTCCAATGATTAAAAATGGTTAGGATGTTTTGACACAACGGTTTGCATCTACTTTCATAGTGCGAACCGCCAGGATGTTGAATGACTTGCCGGAGTCTGTGTGTTATTTATATAGATAACTAGCTTTCCGCCCGCGGCTTCGCCCGCGTTGACTTCGGTTATATTGCGGTATAAATGACAACTATAAGAAAACTTATCATTCCTTGGGGAATATCAATTTTTCCGGGATAAAAAGTTACTGAAAGTACCGTGAAAGCGGAACAAACAAACAAACTCACTTTCCGATTTATAATATTAGTAAAGAAGTAAGGATTTAACAATTATATGAAAATTTCTTAGTGATCCCACAGTCAAATGTATGTAAGTATTTGGTTTGCCAAAGCAGGTGTGCAATAACCCAATCATGAGATATTGTCTGTCCGTTCGTTACCCATAGGATCGAATAATCAATTGTAAAGAGAGAAAACAGCACCTTTAATGAGTTGTACATATTTTCCTTTTTGTTAAGCTATGAGATAAAAAAAACATGTGGGTAGGCATGATCATTATAATCTTGTTAATCTAAGAGGCCAGAATAAAAATTAATACGCGTAATTCGTGCAAAAAAATACCATACTAATAAAAATACTTGTACCGACTAAATATTTACGTAGGTATATACTTCAGTTGAACTCAGTTTCTGTCTCTTTTTGACATTCGGAAAATTCGACAAGGTGTGAAGAAGACAAAGCGGTACAACTTAATACTCTGTACTTCAATTTTTTTTTGATGTATGACTTATATCTAACTTGTTTTTTTTTATTACTAAGACTTATACCTAAGTTGTTTTTTGTGCTTTCAAACCGGGTTTTGTCACTGGAGGTTAACGCACCACCATGTTAAAGTATCAAAACAACTTTTTATTAGAGTGTATGTAATGTGTAAGTAACTATTTGTTTTTCCATTCAAAGAGTTAGATAGTCTAACTATCACCTCTTAGAAGTAATTTTTACTAAGCACTAGTGAGCTGTCCAAATATACATTATCAACAGGGTTTCTCTACTATTACATGTATGTGTTATATAAACTATCCTCAAGAATCACTCTACATATTTAAGAAAAACGCATTAAAATCCGTTGCGTATATTTATTGAAACGCGTACAGTACATTATAACTCAATATTGTTCACCGGGTATATAGGCGCAAATATAATCAAAGACAAGCTCGAGCCTACCTTTGTTAGTTCGATGCATTATATTCGCGCCTATATACCCGGTGAACAATATTGAGTTCTAAGCATATATGTATAGGGCCCTCAGACCAAAAACAACTAGACTTGTAATCCTAGAATGACGTTTAGAATAAAACAAGACTACGATATTAAAAACATGCAAGGCAAGTTCAACCCTAAGAAAATATATCTTCTGTCCCTTACTGCACTTATCAGGGACCCAAACTGTCAAATTGTTAGTAAAAGTGACAGTTTGGATCCAGAAGTACATAATTTTCTATACATTTTGGTGGGAAAGAGACAGGCTGAAGGTGGTACGCGGCTTGCAAGTCTAATGAAGAATGTTAACTAATTTTTATTTAAATTTAATAATTGAACTAATTTCATAACTAAAGCACTCCATATTCTCTGTCAAAAATTAAAAATACTAGTGAAAGAATCACGTCGATACGTCAATTAGTTTCCGATTTAATTCTTCATCAATTTTATTAATCGAACGATATTTACTATTGTTAGCGGGACTCTATATTTTTCGAAACTTTGAGGGCCTATAAAATCAAAACTACTAAGTATTTTTGACTACAACAAAAACTAATGTATTTGTATACATACTGGCTTTACTGAGAGACAAACTTTCAAGCGATTTGGCATACCTAGTACCTAACATTCTTCATTGTGTTTGGTCTTAATTTTGTTTTTAATCATCTCCCCAATTTTGGTTTTAATTTTGGAGTCTTCCTCCTCCTAGACGGGTTGCAGAAATGCTAAGGATGCCCATCTCACCCAAAAACGATAATGATGCTAATTCTATAATTTACAGAGTATCCCGCAGAAGATACGCAAGAAACCGACGGATTACAAGTTGCGCGCTTTCGTCGGCCTGATGTTCCTTGCTGTGGTGTTCTTTGTGGGCTTCGCGTACGTGCTGTACCACAGGCAAGCACTAACCAAGGCATACTTCGACGGCATACAGTTCAATGAACCTAAGAGGATGGTCCGGGTGTTCGGGAAGGATGACGTCGAGATTTTAAAGGCTAATTTGGGTGAGTGGTTTCTTTATGTAACTAAAGGCCCATATTATTCTTATTAACAAATTGTCGGATCGTGACATAGGCACAACAGATTTTTTTATGGCTATGCCGGCTATAGCTGGACACTCTTCTGGAAAGGGTTAAGCTAAGTATGGCCGAAATGCCTTTGTGATCTTTGTCTGTACACGCCCTTTTGGGCATTACCAATATCATGCCAGTATGTGTATGTAAAAATTCCCCGAACAAAGGTCTTGGAAACGTTGTTGGGTTCGTCAATAAGAACAACTTTTAATATAGCGACATGGCTGGGAAATGAAACAAAAAAATCAATCCCGATACAAAATGTGATCTACCAAGGTAAAAAAATATATATTTTGTACGGATAAAAAAATGTTTTCTTTTGCCCGCATTGTCGCCATAGTAAAAGTGGTTCATATTGACGATCCCAACAACGTTTCTAAGACCAATGCGTTTTAAGGGACGCTACGGGAAGTGATAAAAACAATAGGAAAATAACGAATCCTCACCGATATCATTTCAGCTGTGAACCTCCAGGGCAAGATGAAGTCATACCCGTGTTTGACGGAGCATCGCCTTAACGACGGCTCCGAGTGCCTGGAGTGGGTGCACGCCGCCAGGTTCTACCTCAAGTGTCTGCCTCATGACCCGGGCGTCGACAACACCACCTGCTACTCTGTGCATTGGAAGGCTTTGAGATCTGGTATGTGATTTTCTACACGCCTGTTTTATAGAGTGATAGACGGTCCTTCACTTAATACATCATCATCAGCCACATGACAGCTGGACGAGGGCCTCAAAATTATTTCCATAAAATTCGCGGGTTGGCGATCTCAGTGGTGTTGTGGTTTAACTCACAGAGAGCGCTGCTGCCCGGCCTCTGAAGAGTTCCCTCGCTCGCCTCGCCGCGACCTCCACGACGGGAAATGTTGGGCTATGGTTGGAGGTCGCGACACATGTATACTATTCGCCGTTACCATACAGCTTATTACAATATTAATTATTCTACCGTTATACAATTTCTCCACTTTTAAAGCTCTTTCTACCATAAATACCGTGTCATTAATTAGAGGCAGGCATCGTCTGTCTGCAGGATGGCCTATGCTATTGGGCACTCAAATTCCAATAAGTAATTCATTCATTATTTGCTCAACAACACACAAAGAAAAATAAAAAAACACATACGGAAATAGGATATTTTATTTTCTTTTTCTTTGTTTTGTCCCATGATTTATGCAGTTCTTTTTTAATAAAAGTTTATGCGAATATCTGAGGAACACAAAACATTTATGTTCTGCTTGTAAAATACATGCTCCATTATAATGATTGCAAACCAAATGTACACCTTATCAATTACCTTAAATATAAAAGATTTTTAACAATATTATTTTACGCATTCCAGACGTAACTCCAACAGACTGCTTCGATTGGGGCGACACAAAGGTCCACTGGTACGGCGGTGGGCAGTCAGTCAACCTCACGTGGCCCCTCGACTCTGGCTATTTAGATTTCACGCCATTTGTCACCGGTGATATGCAGAAATCACAATGGGGAAACGTAGTAACGAGATATTTCATCAATTCTAAAGGAGCAGCAATTATAGTCAGCGATGATACTCCTTTGCACGTGTCTGTTAATAAAGGAAGAAAGGAAATATGCATTCAAGCTAAGTATGACGACTTTGCTTATGCAAATAAATTGACGGAATTCCCAGAGCTTAAATATAATATTTGTACGTCTGGAGATATGAAGTCATTGCATGCATCCATTCACACTCATCGAAATGAGCCTCTCTGGGATGGTTTGAAACAAGAGGAGTTGAAGTCGCTAGAATCATTGATTTCAGAACCAGTTTGGCAAATAGCTCCACGTTTTAAACATGAACTGCAAGCTGAAACAATATCCAAGTACACGGAAGACTTAATGAAATTAGGTTTAAATTTACTAGGTCATGTGCTGATAAACGAATGGTGGCAAAACGAAATTGGTGATCTCTCAGTAGACAAAAGTCGTTTTGCAACACTGAAAGAAACAGTTGATAAGATTCAAAGACGAGGATTCAAAGTCGTTTTTACTGTTCAACCCTTCGTCAGTACTGAGAGTGTAAATTTTGCTGACTGTGTACAAAAACGACTTCTTGTCACTGAAAGAAACAGCGACAGACGAGTGCCAGCTTTAACCAGATTCAGATCTATGCCTAGTGCTGGAGTACTAGATATAACAAACAACAGAACTGTACAGTGGATCATGGAGAAACTACAAGCGGTTAAAAACGAATACGATATTGACGCTTTCTATTTGGACTTAGGTACTGCATATGACATGCCTCACTACTATCAATGTGAGAAAAAACTGATAAATCCCGATGAATACAAAACGATATTCATCAAAACTTTCGAGAAATCTCTGAGTATCATTGGAGTTTCATCTGCTGTCAAGTT
Organism: Conopomorpha cramerella; assembly: GCA_012932125.1. Taxonomy (NCBI): domain Eukaryota; kingdom Metazoa; phylum Arthropoda; class Insecta; order Lepidoptera; family Gracillariidae; genus Conopomorpha; species Conopomorpha cramerella. Next base: position 5,009 of record SJJU01011330.1, read on the forward strand.
ACCGCGTCCACCGATATTTGTGTCGCTTCCACCTTTTGAATCCTCCTGGGAGTCTTTGAGTTTAGTCGTACCTACAATGCTGACATATGGCATTAACGGATACCCCTTCATAATGCCCGGTGCAGTTGGTGGTGATATCTATTGGCCAGGAAGCGAACAGAATCTGCCTCCATCTTTGAAAGGAACTCCAGAAATCAATGAGACAATTTCGAACTCCACTCAAGATAACGGTATTGCTTTGCCGGAGAAGGAGCTTTACATGAGATGGCTTCAAATGGCTACATTCCTCCCGGTAATGAAGTTTACACATCTCCCTAGCAAGTACAACGACGACCGTGTCTTAGAAATGGCGAAAAATCTGACGCAGCTTAGAGAGAAAATTGTGAGTACCTACTTCTGCTATTTTTTTTTGCATACGTAGCCAATCTTTTTCTGTCTGTACAGTTGCTTCAAGTAATGATCATGTGAGGCTCTATCGTCGATAATACACAAATCAGAGATTTATCACAGTTTAATGTCAGTATCCCAAACGTCTGCAGTTCTTTTTAAAGATTTCATGATGGTATTTTTTTGGAAACTACGATGATACTACTACGAAAGATATAGGTAGAGAATATAGATTTAAAGTGATGCCGCCCGGTTTACAATATTCCAGTCCAGCGATCTAGTCCAGTACTGGATTTCTTACTGGAAAAATGTAAATCGGCACTTACTGGATGCATGATCCATGAACCGGGCATGATCGTCATCAAGCATCTTCATTCTTCCATTTTTCCGCATAAATGCAAGTGTGCCGAATGTTACATATATATAATTCACTTTTTTTCATCAAGATTGATCGTTGTAAAGCCGACATTTCACACTAATCCGTACCTTATGATTAGAAAAGATGCTCTTATCTTTCTCATTCCGTCATATCCAGGTGAACCCCCTGCTCCTCCGCCTGAAGCGCGAGGCGCTGGACGAGGGCTCGTCGCTGGTGCGGCCGCTGTGGCTGGCGGCGGGCGGCGGCGGCGACGCGGCGCGCCCCGTCAGCGACCAGTTCGCGCTCGGCGACCACGTCATTGTCGCGCCCGTCACCACGCCCGCCACCACGCTTAGGGAAGGTGAGATTCCGAGAGAAACTCGTCACACTTGACCATTGATGTTCATCATCATCATCAGCCCATACTTGTCCACTGCTGGACATAGGACTCTCCAATTGCACGCCACTGTGATCTGTTTTCGGCTTCTCGCATCCAGCTTCTGCCAGCCATCTTGCGTATATCATCAGTCCACCTTGCCTGAGGGCGTCCTACACTCCGTTTGCCGAGACGCGGTCTCCACTCGAGAACTCGTTTGCCCCAACGGTCATCGGTTCTACGGATAATATGGCCGGCCCACTGCCACCTCATTCGCATTCACCACTTCGCATTGATGTTAAACTTGTCACATTTGACCACTGAGGTAAAATTGGTCACACATTTGATGCTCACTGAAGCTTGCCACTCTTGAAAACTGAGGTTGTATATAACCTCATACATGATATGTACTGAAGTAAAACTTGTGAACTGTTAATTACTTAATGACGTAACCATTCCCAGTCGCTTTATAACCTGGGGTCCAGGTCTGGAGTCTGCTACACTCTCGTAGTTGCATCGCTCGGGCATCGTAGCAGAAAACGATATGCATCAGTGTTTTACTAAGGACGAATCGCAAAATCGAACAAGTGACACAAAACCAAATGTCTCATTTTATGAAGTTGAACCTTAACGTAATAGGTACAAAACTTAAGTTACAAAATCGGCATGTTTCGTATTTGGTCCTTTTCGTTCTAACCATGCGGAATGTAAAATGAAAGTAACGAAATCATACCCCTGATGTTTGAGGCTGAAGATGTTCAAATAAAACGGCGATAAGTGTCAAACCCAGACAGTACAAACGCGTATCTATCTACTAGTTAATAACTTTATTCTAACTCAATATTGTTCACCGGGTATATACGCGCGAATATAATCAAAGACAAGCTCGAGCTTACCTTTGTTATTTTACTCGACTTAGCAACGCAGTTGCATGCGTCGTGGTCACTGGTGGACTCGTGTTCCTATATACCCGGTGAACAATATTGAGTAATAATGTCTGTGCGAGTTTCATTAAAAAAAATGAACTTTTTTCTAACTTTTTACTTAACACCAAAATATCCACCAACAGTGACTGACACCATAAATATCAATTATTCCAGTGTACCTGCCAGAGGGTCTGTGGCAGGACGGCATCGACGGCTCTCACAGGAAGGGCAACCGCTGGATACATGACTACAAGGTGCCTCTGGACAAGATCGCTTATTTCACCAGATTACCGCCTGGCACCAGGATTTGAGCCTCAAATGTATGGTATTAGGGCATAGTATTCTATGGTCTATTTCGGTTTTATTATGGTCATGGATTTTGGGTTAAGGATGATTATGTAATGCAAAATAGCTGAGGCGAAATAGAGACAAAACCATTTCCATGGCTATGATCATACCGCAATTGGGATATTGACAGTGATTTTGATTTAAAATTGCAGCTGAATTATATATCACCGAGTTTGTTTGCTTCTTTACTAGATGCGTGTAAGTAATTACCAGTTTTCTTTTAAAAAAATTGAATGAAATGAAATATTTTTTATTTCGTTCATTCATTTCATTTCATTCAATTTTTAAATATAAATTTTGTAAATTGTTCCCAGAGTAGATCGATTCCGTAGACGAAAAGTCCCAGAACAAAAACAACTAGACTTGCAATGCTAAACTGACGTTTAGAATGAGACGGGACAACGACAAGAAAAACACGCAGGAATGAAGGAATAAGACACAATATCTTCTGTCCCTTCCTGCGTTCCACAGTAAATCTGGATCCAAACTGTCAAATTAGTAGTAAAAGTGACAGTTTGGATCCAGAAGTACAGTTGAGTTAAGGTTTCCATACATTTTAGTGGAAAAGAGACAGACTGAATGTCGTACGAGGCTTGAAAGTCTAGATGTGTTTAGTCTGAGCAAAAAGTAGTTGCATCTCTTTCATTTCCCAAAATCTTTGACAGATTGATTGATGGATTTTTTTAGAAAACTCCTCATTGAGTTTTTAATTTGAAATGAAGTACCTTCAAGTTTATTTGAATGTAGGTTGGCATGTTATGATGGCAAACAGTAAGTTTCTTGTTATGTTATGTTCTCTTACTTTTTAGGTGTGCCTAATTAAATATAGCCATAAGTTTGCTTTTACCAAATATTGTGTGATTAAAAAGATATTTATAGGTTGAGGTTGGGAGCATTGGCGCATTCAAATGTAAAAAATTCAAGGCTACCAACATGATCCTATCGACCTCTTTTTAAACATACTAAAGTGACAGTTCAATCCTGTGCAAACGCGGGAAATTACTATGAAAACTGACAGGCCAAGCTGTCAATTAGATTGATAATGAAATTGAGTAAACGTTAGGATTCTTTGAAACGTTTATAAAATGTATTTAGAGTTGACTAAAGGTTACTTTGTCACAAGCATTTATTTTGCTTTGTTTGTTTCTCTTGTATTTCACTGTCTAGTCTTAATCTAAACTAACTTAGTAAATAATTATTTCTATTCTTGTGCCAACTAGTAGTGCAGAAGGTTTATGTTTATCGGTTAGTTCACACGAATCTTTAAAACCAAACGGAAATAAATATTAACTTATTTACCTTTCCTGTTCTTATGGGAAAATTCATGTATACCCCACCGTACGCAAAATTGCGTTTTTTAAAGAAAATCTGAAATAGATTTGTGATAACTAACCAATAACTGTTTAACTGGATTTACTGGTGATAGAACAATAAGAAACGATCGAATCGAATCGTTTTCTAAAATGATTCGAGTTTCTAAACGATTGATCGTTTTCTTATTGCATTGTAAGTTCTTCGACTTGTATAATTATTTATGTAATTTAATTCCTTTTCTCCCCCTTTCCTTTAAATACACTCCCTTACTTATGCTGTAAACTAAATCACATTCTTCGAATGAATAAGGCGTTTGTATTATTTGACATAATATTCATTTATCCCAAGTCGCACTGTCAAAAAAAACAGTTTTATCAGACCTATTATGATAAAGTAGTAGTAATGTAGTAGTACAGTGTGGTATTCAACATTTTCCTGGACAGAACATGTTTATAGCAGTTATAACAACAAATCTTTTATTATGTCATTTTACTGTCCGCAAACGTGAACTTCGCTTATCTTTTTTTTAAATAATTCTCTTATCTATAAAAAAAGTAAAGTATTTACCTCTAAAATCTATTTCAATTTGCCTGCCCGTTTAGTTAAATAGTCACAAAATGACGTAACAATGTCCAAAGTATAACTAAGTTAGGCTAAGTGTTCTTAAACGAGTCTTAATGATAAAAAAATCCTTGAAAGACAAAAATGTGATGAAATGTTCGTAACGTAGCAATATATTTAAAAAAAAGTTGACAAAACTCGGCAAAGTCACTTTCCCCAAGGAACCGCATATCGAAAATTAAAAAAAATATACCTACCTCTTCATATACAGGATGGAAAATTCTTATTCCCCCGCAGGGGAATTACTCTTAATAATGAAGATATACAATTTTGTTCAAATGAAGCATTCCTTCGTTTTTGAAAAGCAACAAAACTGCATTTAGATATTGTTGTAAAATTCGAACTTGCTAAAAAGCTCTACGTACATTTTTATTACACCCATCGATAAGGCCAATCCCAAGTATCAAATCTTAATTCAATCACAATTTAAGGAAAGCCATGAAAATCTTGGTCAAGGAATTTCCACCCTGTTTAGTGGCATTCGCTAATATGTAAGTTTATATGAAGGGGTTAAAACGATTTTGACACCGAGTTTCTTGGGGTAAATTGTTTGGTGTCATGGGCTGAGTGGGTTTCTCGCGTTTCGTCAACTTTTTTGATTTAACGTTGTATATTGTATAATTAAGTTTTAAATAAGAATAATAAGCACCAAGCATTTAACAAACAATTACAAATTGACCAAAGTTCAACGCTGCTTTGTGTGTTTCATAAAGTAAACTAGATGTCGTTCCTTCCACTAGCCCCCCTAGCACAACGATCCAAGAAACAAATGACAAGACATATTAGAACGCGTTGCGATTTATTGAACCAAGCTAAATCGCACTAAGCGTGACATAACAGCCAGCACATGAGCCACACACGTGACATAACGCAATCACAGCGCGCATTTGTTATATTATGTCGTGTCTTTCTTAATGCTCGTGCTAGGCCTGCAGTTAGATCAAGCTACTCATGTTATAGGTATTGTTAAGACGTGAGACTTACCTAAATAAACAAGAAACCAACAGTAATTTACTCATCTCTAAAATATTGAAACATTATCTATGTCAACCACTAGACATCTCATGACAGCGAAACTGTTCTGGCAAAACATGTCCTAGTTCAAGCATAACGCTGCTCGTCAAATGACGAGCGTCCGCGACTTGAGTAAATGACAGCCGACTACACATGACCCAATCATCGATTTGGCCACGCCTTTTCTCCAATTGTTGTAGTTGCCAATTGTAAACTATAACATCAACACTCTTACTAATAAACTCGGTGTAACATAAACCTAAGTTGTTACAGTTCTATTGAAACTGGTTATTTCGTATTTGACATACCTACGAATGACGAGTTAAGTTGAGCTTGGTGTAACTAGGGAATAGTAATACCGCGTTCATTAATAGAACCCTAGGAGTCTAGTCGTTGTATGATGTCTAGTGGTCGTATGATCGTAAGCTACTGGTATGGGGAGCTTCCAGAGCATAAGCGATTGAAAAAAAAAACCCGTGATATCAAAACTAAAAAAAAACAACCTAGAAATTAAAAAAAAACCCCAAAATTTTACACTTTGGGAATGCTTTTGGCACAGTGGACCAACAACAAAGTTAAATAATTTATATATTGTTTGCAATGTAGTTAGTTATACTTGAAATTGTTATAGATTTAACATAATTTTAAATAGTTAATTAACGATTACTTTAAGTACTTTTGACTTGTCAAATGTAAAAAATATTGTTAGTATTTGAATTGTGATGTTAGGTGTCCCTGAAATGGGTAACTGAAGGCCTATTATGACATTCTTAACTCCATTCCCCCTTGCACAGTGCTCTAAGAAAGAAGTGATAAGACAACGTGCTGAAATTTGTGGAAACAAACCGAGTCGAACAAAACGTGACATAACGGCCAATCAGCACCCCTAGCATGCGCTTCAAGAAAGACACGACATAGAAAAAAATACGCACAGCTCCCCTAGCACTCCAAGAAAGACATGACAAGTCATACCATGCACTGCGATTGGTTGAAACAAGCTGATTTGAACGATGTGTGACATAACAGCCAATCACAGTGCGTATTTGTTCTATGTCGTGTCTTTCTTGAGGGTTGTGCTAGGGCTGCAATCATTGGCTGTTATGTCATGCTTCGTGTGACTTAGCCTATTTCAGCCAATCGCAGTGCGTTGTATGTCTTGTCACATCTTCCTTGTAGTGATTTGCCATGCCTGTCTGAATGTGTATTTCTTCTATGTCTTATCTTTATATTCGCGCGTGCTAGGCCCATATTACGCTAAATATGGCCATAGAGTCTTTGTGACCCTAAGGTTCTGTCCACTCCCTTTTATCAATTACGGACAGGAGTAGGTAGGTATTTATGTAAAGGAATAACAATAAATAAATAAATATTTTACAACAGCACACACATTGCCTTCACCCCATGTTAAGTAGCAAAAGCACTTGTGTTATGGAAATCAGAGAACGAGATACACACATCAAAACTATCAAGGGATCAAGAATATTTTTAGCTGTAAAAAAATCTAATTTATTTAAATCAAATGTAATCTTCTGGATTGGTCTCCTACCTAATTCCCCATGCCTGTATCAATGACTTGTCACACATTACCAAATTATGAATGAATTCAGTTTTTGTAAAATATATTCTTGATTGTAATCTTCTAAAATGTACTTGATCACTTTTGACGTGTGTATATTTACTTGTGTACATTTTTTTTCATTTAAATATATACTTATATAAATAAATATAATATACTGCGTGTAAAAGGATCCCGAGTAATGGTTATTTTACACTCGGTATGGATAGATATAATTGCCTCCTATACTATGGTAAAACCATAATATTATAGTGATTGACCAGTAGCTTTGTAAGGCGTAGCTATATTAAGATGATGCAATTAATGCTTTTGTGATCGATTGCCATATTTTTCAAATATAATTCGTAATAAAATGTTGTTATGATTAATTTATTGTTTTAATTTATAACCCTACCTACACACATAAGCACATACTGAAGAACCATCCAGTAACCTGAAGTAAAGTAACCATCTTCTTTAATACAAATTAATAAGTAAATGACGTGTTGCTAAGCGCAAAAATCTGAACGGCTTTACAAATTCTCTCTCGTTAATTTTTTGTTGTGTTTCTTAATGCAAGGAGAAAGTTCTTATGAAAGAAAACAATCAGAAAATTTCACGGGAAATAAATTATACTGACCCGAATTATATGAACAAGCGTTTGACCACCATCTTGCCTGATGTTAAGCAGCGATGTGGTCTACGAAGGAGCACACTTGGACGTAGTTACACAGAAAGGACTCAATCCACAAAAAGTTACTACGGAGATATTGAACTTTAAAGTTGGATGCGCTATTGGCCCGCTCCATATATGTGTATTCAGGGTACATAAAAAATAGGTTGTAGTGAACTTTTTTGTGTAAATGTTTTTTTTTTTATATGATGGATATGTCTTAACTTAGCACCCTGGTATCGCTAACTCAATTTCGGGCAAAGTGTGGATTGAGTCCTTTCTGTGTAACTACGTCCACTTGTTCATTAGGTATTTAACTGTGACTTGAAGACCTTCAGACTGTACTGCGCAGGAAACACAGACACATACTTTAATTTTTTTTAGAGCTAAAAATGTTCTTGATCCCTAGACACTTTTGTTGTGTGTAGGTTTCCTTGTGGGAAAGTGGTGGTTCTTTCTCGAGTTTTGAGAATAGCCAATATTGTCGTTTTCTGTTTGGCCGTGCATCTGATATTTTGAATCGTCGAACCGTTCAACGGTTAAACGAATCCATCCATCCATCCATGGTCGGGCTTAAGTACACAACTAAACAAAGATCTTACGACATTCTTAAACAAACCCATTTAGTTGGTCCTCACGATTTGTCAACAGGAAACGAAAAACTTGTTCAATGACATGTGCCTTTGACTTGTGACCTTACTATGCCGAGGAAAAAGTATGGCTTGACCTGTACGATTAGTATGCACGCGCAGACTCGTCTCGATGCGCTATCTCTACAGCCCGCGACAGTGTAGCAATGATGAGTATTCTTAAAAAAAAAAAACAAGAATAATGGGGATTTTTTTAAAGTTTTTCTGACCTATTTTTCGGCGGAGAACTGTCATAACTGTCAAACTTTGTATGGAAAGTATGACGGAAAATCTGTCAGAAAAACGTCAAAGAAAATTCCCTAATGATTAGTAATATTTGCATCTCTTTCGTTTTCTAATTTTTTTACAAAATATAAAGAGCTTTCTTTAAAAAAAAAAACCGCAGAAAAATGTATCCTAAGACGAACGATCGTAAAATAAAGAGCTTAGTAGCATCTCTTTAGTTTCTTTCTTATTTTATCCTTGACGGATTGTTTTTTTTAGAAATTTGCTCATTATAGGGTTCCTCGAGACAAACCAAGCTCGTCAATAGCGTGCACTAGTGTGCTTCGTTCGGCGACGCAGAGATAGAATCGTACCCTTTCATTGTAAGATTTTTCCTAGTGGAGTCGAGCTACTTAGTGTTTTCACTAATTCTAATATAGTCTAATCATTTTTAAAGATTGAGAGAGCGCACTGATTTTATATTAATAGTTTAAACCACGACACATGTAACTGTTTTCTTTCGTAGTGAGGTAACATGTAACTGTGTTGAAACGTCGGGCAAATAACGAAGGCAAGCTAAATGCTTATCTTCGCGCCGTAACACCCGGTTTAAATTATTAATCTAATATAGTCTATTCACTAATTCGGCAAATGATTTGACATTTCGTGTCATGCACGGATAATAGTGTTTTCGAAAAATGTTGATTGTTTTAATTCGTTCATTCCATCTCTATAGTTTCATTTCATTACATCTCTCATCGTTATCATTTGATTACATCTTTATCGTTGAAAATCCGGCTGAATTATGTCGCAAACAGACAGATCGATCTGTTAAATTATATGTCGACTACATATATAGACTATCCCCCTTACCAATAAACGGGTTATCATTTATACAACGGTTATTATAGGTCTACAAGAACTGGTTATTCCGTATTTAACATACAACTGACAAGTTAAGTTGAGCTTTTTGTATCTTCGAAATAGCAATTCCGCCATTATTAGCAAGACCTTATAGATACCGATACATATAGATATAGATACAACTGCTCCTAGACCTTATAGATATATATACAACTGCTCTGATATGCATAATAGAAAGAGATGACGCTTCGGGACAAGTCTAACCTTGCATACTAAGCATACAGTAATGTAATTTTCCTCGCCAAATACGGACGTACCTTCAACGTACTGTAAGAAGCGCATATAGCTCTCTCTATCATCTCGCAATGCTGAGAGCGGGAGAGCTCTAGATGAGAGCACGGACTGAGCTGGAGGCACGTGTGTACCTACGTGACAACGGGAATTCTGCTACTGACCTACTCAACATAGACTTCGTTGTATATTATAATGCAGTAATCCCTGAACTCAGTACGAGATATTCGCGAAATAAACCTTCTACTCCCGATTGTTTTAACTAAAACTGCGAGACTGCATTGCATAAAACTTTTTTTTATTAAAAAATATTTGCAATGTGTATCTAAATTGCAGAGTTACACAATATATGTAATATGTGAAATAAGTTAATAAAAAAAAAATAAAAAAAAATACACTTCACGCCTTTAATCCCAAAGAGGGGTAGGCAGAGGCACTTGCTAAAGCAAGTACCCACGTTTCACCGAGCGTATTTAACCCAACGTGACAGGGGGTGAGCCCATCGCCGTTATAGGGTTCACACACCTTGTGGTGTGCGGGTTCATCACGATGTTGTCCTTCACCGTACGAGCGTTGCGTTGCGTACATAGGCTCTGAAAAAGAGTCCCATTGGTACACGTCCAGTAGCGGACTCGAACCCGGGACCTCCCGGTTACAAGTCAAGTATCCGACCAACTGGACCACAGACGCTCATTGTTGAAAGTTAATATGTCATGTTACGGTCACACGCGCGCCGCGCAGCACGCCGTCGTCGTGTCAGTCAGTGCCAGAATGGCGAGCAGCGAGGATCTCGATGTTGTTGCTGCCGTATCCTTTGGCTTGACTTATTTTTATTGGAAAAATAAACAAAATCATGAACGACGGAGAAAAAGACTGCAAAGAAGGTGGTGGATGATAACAGTTCACAAAATCCACTCGTCACGAAAGCGCGGGAGAGACTGACTGCCCGCGCGCGTGTAAACAGTCACCGGGCGCCCGCACATTCATCCTTTGAAATTTGCCAAAAAACCGACACTTGACCGATTCGCGGCTTTCACGTTCACAGGCGTGTTCACGGGCTCGGTCGTACCGTTTACACGCTCGTGAATGTGAATGTGCTCGTTGAATGTAGAGTTGAACGCGCGCGTGTGACCGTACTATTAAGTTGACTTGTGATTAACACCTCCAAATAGTATTAGTACTGAGACTACACAGAAGAATGCACCACTGGAATTCTCTGATGATCCAGTATCGTTAGACAATAAAAAATACTATTGTTGGACATGAACGTTCGACGAATGAACGACATAACGTTCCTGTTATATGTCGTTTTTTCATTTTCGCATGCCAACTGTATTAAAGTTAAGGCTTTCTAGGGGAACTGGTTTGGAAAGAAAAAAAAATGTAGAGGGTTGCGGAAAACTTCCGATTAAACTTATCAAAGTCAAAGTCAAAATTATTTATTTCATCGTTATAAGTGCTATAACATACATATATACAGTAGCATAACACAAAGCTTGATGAATGTCATTTATGACTTTAAGACAAAAGTAATCGTCCCCGGTTTGAATTAATTTCTTTTACTGGCCAGTAGAACCGGGAAGAAACTGGCATGTTTTCAAATCGCCAAGGCTTACTGCTAAGTATACTTAACATAAATATGACTCGTATCGTACTTGTGATCAAGAAACTGTGGGAGACGAAGGAATCTACCTAACTTCATTTCTAGCTATTGCCTGCGATGAACTGAGAATATTTTTAATATTTATTATTAACTGACCGATTCGTTGATACGTTGTGTTTGCCAATATGCATTATTAACGAGTGTTTTACTGTTATATCATCATCAGCCACATAACGTCCACTGCTGGACGAGGGCATCCCCCAGTGAAACCCGTCATTTGGGGTGAAATGCCAGTATTCGCCACGCTTGGCAGGCGGGTTGGCGATCGCAGTGGTGTTGTGGTTTAACTCACAGAGAGCGCTGCTGCCCGTTCTCTGGAAAGCTCCCTCGGTCGCCTCTTACGACCCCCATGACGGGAAATGTTGGACTGGGGTGGTGACACATGTATTCTATTCGCCGTCACCACACGGCATATGTAAATATAAAATTCCATCTCCCTTTTTACCCTCTTAGGAGATATATAAAAAATACTCACATCTCAGTAAACGTCATAAAATGACCTCCTTTGCTTTCAATAAAAAAAATCAGCTTTCTAGGGCCAACGCCGGGCGTTGATGAATCAGACAGAACTTGGAGTTTTGTTTTGTTTGCATAAATATGCATGTCACAGGTTTGTTGCGATTGGAGGACTTAGTGACGGGCGAGTACGATCGACGAAAAGCAGCTGAGAAAGAAGCAAGACGACAAGCCTACTTGGAGAAGAAACGATTAGCCAAAGAAAAGGAAAAGGAAGAAAAAGCCGCTCTTAAAAGGTATATTAAATGCATGTGACCCGTAAAGGGAATGTACCGTTTTATCATCCGAGTATCCGTAATCCCATTACGGATATTCCGCTGCTGACGAGGAGACTAATGTGGATTTATGTCGCCTGCGTGTAATGTAATCAACAACTCACAGCATGTCACGGGTACTGATGTTAGATCAGCGCTGGGAACGCTGTGCGTATCCACATCATGCTGTATCAGAGCCCTTTTGCATTTGCCACGTCCAACTCGTCTATCTTCTATCTATTTGTTATTTTTAAATAAATAAAAAAATAACTTCACGCCTTTTAATGCCAAAGCGGGGTAGGCAGAGGCACTTGCTTGATAAGCAAATGCCCACGGTTCACCAAGCGTATTTAACCCAACGTGACAGGGGGTGAGCCCATCGCCATTGTAGGTTTCACACACCTTATGGAGTGCGGGTTTCATAACGATGTTGTCCTTCACCGTACGAGCGTTGCGTTGCGTACATAGGCTATGAAAAG
>SJJU01011331.1:0-10011 GCA_012932125.1 Conopomorpha cramerella
TGATTAAACCACCCATATCTAGACATGTATTATACATGCATGTATTATACATATAAACCTTCCTCAAGAATCACTCTATTAACTAAAGAAAATCATTATCCGTTGCAGTTTTAAAGATCTTAGCATACATAAGGACAGACAGCGGAGGACGACTTTGTTTTATACTATCTTCTAAATATATAAAAGGAAACGGACTGGCTGAATGACTGACTGACATATCAACGCACAACCGAAACGGCGAAGTAGCTTAGGTAACGTAGGGGTGCACTAAGAAAGGAATTCCAGAAATTCCCACGGGAACGGGAATTAACAGGAAAATAGTTTTAGTATGAAAATCTAAACGGCTCAAGTTAGACGCTTGAAATTTGGGATGCAGGCACTACTAAACTACGCGAATGAAAACGCGGGGCGTCCACTAGTGTACCTATATTGATTGATGCGAAAATTTTGATGTATCTATGTTGTACTTGTTTCACGCAAAAAAAAAGGTCGAATGTCGAAACTGTGCGAGTATTGTTGCTATTTTATAACCTTTGCTTTGCTATAGGTACCTACTATTGTTGTACAATTAGCAAGAAATTTAAGTAAGGTCGAATGATGCTAATAAACGAAACGTACACTCGAAGGCAAAAATTCCGGGTAACACATATTTTTGTACACATAACACATCTGAATATCCAGGACTGTTAACGGAGTAAAATGTTTTTTTTTTTATTTAAAGAAGAGCTTTTTAAATAAAATAAAGATTCTATTTGTTATATTGTATTAAGTACCATTATTACTCTGAACTGTAGTACACTCGGCCAAGAATCTGCTCTACCACCCTAAGGTTGAAACTCATATGAGTGTCATTAAACATTAAGGTTAATTGTTCACTTGTCACAATATACCAACTCTACCTTATTGATGTTTAGTGACACAGTGTCATCGAAACTGATAGACCACTTTCTTGGCCGACCGTACGCCGAGTCCACTCATTACAACATTGGCTATAACTAGCCAACGAGCGGCTTCAGACCAATCCGGAGGTTACGAGTTCAAGACCGGCTTCTTACTGGACGTGTACCTCTCTTTTTCAGAGCCTATTTCTGCTACGCAACGCTTTTACTCGCACCCATTAAAACCCCACGGTCCCACGGTGAGCGTTTCCGCGTTATTGCGGCCTCCGGAACAGCCTCATCCACTACGTCCAAGGGTGGTCCCAATCACGTTAGGCAGTAGTCTTTTTTAAAGTAACATAGAGAAAATATTCAGAATCTTACCTTGTTGTTCAACTTTGGCAGTCTTCGGATCCTCCCATTTTATGTATACAATCCCGTACCAGTTTCCCGGCTTTGGGTTTTGTATAGAGAATGATTTATTGTTGCCATTTGATAATATATCTATTGTGTAAATCTCCTCTCTCCTTGAAGGGTCAATGAAATGTTTGGGGAATGCATATCCATCTGGGTTGAGTGCGGGGTACGAGCCATGCTTTAAATTAACTATAACTTCTTCTGGAGAGCATGACCCTGAAACAAAAAATAATGTTGATACACAAATGACATTTTTATTTATATTATGTGTATGTACATGTCTGCCAAGAATCTGTTTGAATGTCATTTGACAATTAGGGATATTTTTTATTTATAACAATATAACAACTCTACCATATTGACATTTAGTGACAAAATGAAAAATCATAGACCACTTTCTTGTCCGACTGTACTATAGGTATGTACATGCATCTTGTCTAAGTCATAATGCTTCTAATTTGTATAGCAGTTTGATTGCTACTAAAACATTGTCAAACATCACGACTTACTCTAAGGCCTCAGTTAGGAACAGGCGACGCGTTGCGTCGGGCGCCCATACATTAGTAATCGTTTTTGACGGTCAATGAATTCAAAATGTATGAAAACCTGAAGTGACGTACAACGCCCTGCGTGTCTGCGTGTCGCTGCGGCCTTAAATAAGGCCTAAGAAAAGTAGCAGTTTAGTAAGGCTGAATAAAATCTATAGATTTGGTGTGTGTGCCTGAGGCGTCTCTGGAAGACAGGCGTGAAGTGTATGAATGATTTGGTGTTATTGCATATTGCTCAACGAGAAATCCCAAATTATATGTATCCCATGTTAGAATGGATGAATGTGGTTAAAACGAATGCTGAAATAGTTCCTACACACTACACATTATTGCCCTGTAGGTTTACACACAATGTTTCCCTTTACTTGATAAATCTGGGTACAGAAACATGAACACAAAAGGAAAAGCTGGTAACGGTTATGAAACTAGTTACCCTAAACTAGACATCCTTAGTCTGTAAGTATGGAGTTGGCTAACACCGTGGATTTATTAACATACAGGCTGTATTTTATCTTGAAATTTCCACAGAAATAGGACAATATACAGGTAACACAGCCAGGTACAATGAGATATTAATGTTTCAAGAGATGACATGTGGTGTATGTTTTCCAGAACATTATATCCACTTATGCAATCCTATAAAGTAAAAAATGTGAGTAGTATATTATATTTCAACTCCTCTGTCCTAGATTTTTTAAATGAAGCCTCCATGGCTTTGGGATTGAATTACAAACAGATACCTACTACCTAAACAATATTTAGGTTCATAATACAATAACAAATATTACACAACCCAATCAAAGGAAATAATGAATTCCTTTGATTGGGTACAATAAAAAAATAGAAAAGAATAAGCAAGATTACAATAGTACATGCAGTAATGTGGAAGAATTAATATATATTACACAACATTAAATAACTAATCATTACATAATGAAGGCAAAATTTGGAATGCAGTTACTAAGCACTAAGCATGCGTTGGGACCAAATATGTAGATAGTTGATAATAGCTGGTATGTAGGTAGCTAGTTATCGCTATATCATCCACATAATATTATTAGTAGGTAATTCTCTAGTTTATTGTTTTAATTTGATTCACACTGTGACTATCTTCATAAATAGCAACATTTCTCTATAATACAAAGAACTTTTGATAAAAACTAGGGATCATTCATTAGATAGTGCATTATAATATTATGTTTCAATTTATTTAAAAATAGAGTATTTTTAGAAGAATTTTTTATATTAAAAATTCAATAGAGAATTATGATTTACCCAAAGTATCTAAAACTTGAGTTAGATCAGATCCACGCAACCAAGACTTATGCCCAGCAGTTCTCCGACTCACATAGGGCTGGTGATATTGAGTGGTCACTGTTTAAGTCATAGATAGGTAGGTTGTTATCTACCTACCTCATTTGAATTAATAAGAACATATTTGTGTTTAGGTACCTACCAATTGTATTTAAATGCAATTCTTCTGCTTGGAATGTGAAGTAGGCATCAGTGACATCTCTTAGAACGGGAAAATTTAACACAGAAACAGTGCGGTAACTTCTGTACATATGTACATCGGTAGCAACATTGCGAGTAACCAAATGATAACCGTCTAATAGAACGGTCCGTGTTCTCGTCAACTGGTCGAGGATCTTCTTCCTACTCTCCAGGGCTTGATCATCATCATCTTCACCGCCTCTACTGTGCACACAATTCAAATACACTAAGAAAAAACACCAAACATTGATATTCATTGCGGTTACCTCCTACTCAACAGAAAACCCTATCATAATCTAGGAGTGTTACGCTGGTTACAATGGTATCCCGTATTCTATATCTCCTGCGGCTTACACGGACATCACGCCAGATCTACGCGAAGGAACACACCGCACTGCGATTTATTTATTTATTTTTGTGACAAAGTGCCTGTAGAAAACTTCCATCAATGTTTCTGATTGATAATAAAATTGGCATTGGTGTCAGTATCTAACTGACAATCAGCTGGCATTAACTTTTTTAAATATCTCTTTCCTGTATAATTCATTCATTCTCAATCAATATGTCAAAATGTATATAATTGACAGAGGTTACAAAAAAAGCAGTGTGCGAAAACGAAACGTTTAGCAAATTTTTTGTTTGCATTTGGATCGCGTTGTGCGCGCATGTTTCGGATTCTTCTGTAAATTCGAAGTTAACCAAAATGACTTCGGAACGTACAGAATTAAATGGTGAAGTGTCCGATAGCGGATTCAAAAATAAATTGAACAATAAAGTGACTGTTGTGTTAGGTGCCCAATGGGGAGACGAAGGGAAAGGCAAAGTTGTGGATTTACTGGCTGTGGATTCGGACATCGTGTGCCGATGCCAGGTTTGTAATACGTTACACTGTATTTTGCACATAATTAAGTATTAACCACAGTAATTAACGCTAATAAAATAATTCCTCAGCACATTTCGCAGTAAAGTTGTTTGTTTGGTACCTACCTATTAGGTTAAGTTTTCCTGTACCTAACTACATAAAAAATACCAATAGTTATAGTTTACCTGTTCATGCTCATTACAAGTATATTCAATGTCATTATCATTTTTGTATGGCAAAATTAATTCTAATAGTTTTTGGCGAGGTGCCAATCCATGTTTGAAAACATTTTGTAGGTAAAGAAATTGTTTTGCGTAACTTGTGCCAAGAGGGCGGGAAACTGTAGCCCCAAGAATATTGCCGTTACGCCTGTGAGGTGAGGCAAATATTATGTAATGTTATGTTGGTAATGCATTTGTTTACAGTTGTAATGTTTGTGATTTGTATCTATAATACACCTAGCTTTTTTACACAACTTTGTCTCTATGATATAACTTTCGTTTTTATTTATTTACAGTTGGGTAATGTTGTAAAAACAATAACATTAAATATCATCTCTGCCTACCTCCTATGCTTAAATGGCAGAGATAAGTCAATAAAACATGTTAGCATCAATATTGTCATCAGTTGATTCCAATTGATACAACACAGAATTGTCTAACCTTGATTATGAACACATGTAAACTAATTGTGGATTATTGCCAAGGTCTGGGCTACAACTGACGCCTAGTAATTTATTAACCTACTTGGTGCAGTAACTGGGGAATTGTGTAATCACAATATGTCTATAGTAGAATTAGATAATAATACTTCAAACGATGCATGTCCTGTATATGTCAACAACATAAATGAGAGCCCTATGTATGCCTTACTATACTTGTATCAGTGAATTTTTATCATTATATTTGTGAAGTCTGTATCTTATTGATATATTAACATAATTGAATGTAGATGAAGCGAAAGGGGTATGTCAGGACCATGACAAATGGAGATCTGTAGTCTCTGCCTACCCCTCTGGGAGACAGGCGTATGTATGTATATTAACATATTGGCAGACAGTAAAAAACACAATAGATTTTTTATTGTTATGATGGCCATAGCAGTTCACTATCCGGGAAAGAGTTAAAGCAAAAGTTTGGATGGATGTTTTTTGCTCTAACTTGCAGGAATTCTTTCTCCATTTAAATGGTTATTTAACCTTCAATAAATTCGGCAATTGTTCTCCCACTAATCCCTAGGGAACACAAATAAATAATCACAAGACAGTTAGTATTTTGTATGTTTGATTAATATTTTCTATTTTTACCAGGGTGGAAACAATGCTGGCCATACAGTGGTTGTTGATGGCAAGGAGTTTGACTTCCACCTCTTGCCTAGTGGAATTATAAACCAGAAATGCACATCTCTTATTGGTAAGTTCTTTTAGATTATTTTTTCTACTTAAATTGTACCATATTGGTGTTCACACTGTAAACAGTCATGGCTATACAGCTGTCATACAAAGAAAGGG
Source organism: Conopomorpha cramerella (assembly GCA_012932125.1). Taxonomy (NCBI): domain Eukaryota; kingdom Metazoa; phylum Arthropoda; class Insecta; order Lepidoptera; family Gracillariidae; genus Conopomorpha; species Conopomorpha cramerella. Next base: position 5,710 of record SJJU01011331.1, read on the forward strand.
CATTACATTTATTTTCATTGTAATATATGCATTATTTAGTAGACTAATATGAATGAATAAAGCAAATATTCTTATGAACATAATTTTTATTTCTTTATATGACAGCAATACAGAGGAGAGGAGATTATGTACAAGTTTTTCTTTAGGAGACAATTGGTACCTTGTGTACCATATGTATAAATTCTTTGGTCCATGGTAATTGACTCGCTGCATGTGTGGTGAAAACTGCATTTATGTTTAGCAACAATTGCTGTATGCCCCCCTTTAAAACGAAAAATCCTAAGTGTAGTAGGAACCTACGTAAATGTTCCTATTTATGGTATGCAATTAAAATGTTAATTTTAATGTAAAATATAGTAATTGTTAGGTAACATTGTGTAGAAAGTTTTTACATATATTATGATCATGATCATGAGTGCTTATATAATCATCATCAGCCCATATTTGTCCTCCACTACTGCACATAAGCCTCAAGTGCTTATTTATGTACTAGAGTAAAATAATATAATTAAATGCAAATCTAAAGCCCAGGTAGGTTATAGGTTATACATTATTCTATTTTTGAACTGACTTCAAAACCCACACCCATACCTTACCATTACCGTACCCAATTCAACAGTATTAAAACTTTTGAATGGGTAAACTGATTTGAATGATTCTTTTTGTTATGAGCAAACCAGAAAAGTCTTAATATTTCACTGGTGTAAATCTGTCTGTGTAAGTCTTTTTGCTTTAAAGCAATAGCAACTAATTTATTTAACACAACAAACGTCTCTGCCTACCCCTCTGGGAGACAGGCGTGAAGTGTATGTATGTATGTACATCTCTCGACACTTACTAGAATAAACTAGTTGAATCTAACCACTTCATTAGGACCATCATACCACAACAATGAATGTTGTTCATATTGTATGACAAGGATAGCGCTAATTGAGAGATATTAAGTCTGTCACACTCACACAACTAAAACAAAACATATCATGGTATACTTACCACACACACTTTGTAGAAGATATAGTTTATACATTTTATTATCAATGTAAATTCAATAACAAAAAAATTGTGGCCCTTTTTGTGGGGAAATTACCCCAAAAGCTGTGGGTAGACTTTACATCTACTTGTATGGTTATGAAGTAGTCTGTCAAATTCAATGACACATTGTTGTGGCCAATGTCAGTGGCCTCCAAATGTGATGATAGTAAAAATGAACCTGTCATATTACGCAGTTTCGATCTTAGGGTGGTAGACTGCCATTTGTATTGCCCCTTTATATTACATCACTGGCGTGCACACTATATAGGCAAAGACACTTGCCTTCCTTAGTATTTTGGCTACCCGACCTAATAATAGAGTGATTGCTAGATCTTTTGTTGTTATACTCACGACATAGGCTAACAAAGTCCTGTGTTTTGTGGGTGACTATATATATGTACCTATATTTCGTAAAGTTACCTATACATAGGTGTCAATCCTTGAAGATTCCTGCCTACCATGTCGTAAAAGCCAGTGCACGCCTGTACATACATTACGCGGAAATGAGTACTGTGCATTGTTTGCATTCATCAATATTAGTGTGTTTAGATCTCGCTAATAAATGAGACAAACAATATTTATGTGTCGATCGTGGTTGTATGAGGCATATAAACTATACGAGAACTATACCATTTTTCATGACTGAAGAGCCCTGACACTTAATGATGTTTTCACAGAATGAAGTATATTGATATACATTTCAGCAAAAAATTCGCAGTTTATGTAGAACTAATATTTCTTTTCAAATTGTAGTTTAGTTCATTTTTAAAATGTATTGAAAAAGACAGAAATGCAGAAATGTAATAAACTGTCAGGGCTCTTCAGCCGTGAAATAAGGTATAGATACACATAATATGTGTACATAAACTGACGTCCATGATACCTATGCTATGAAGATGCGATGTAGTGATGTCATACATCATACTAGACTTATTTCTTCACTAGTTGTCCCGGCAAACATTGTTTTGCCAATAATGTATATTGGCAAAACATATTGACAGTGTTTATCTGCTATTATATGCACGTATTATGCATAAAAACCTTCCTCAAGAATCACTCTGTCTATTAAAGAAAACCGCATGAAAATCGGTTGCGTGGTTTTTAATATGTAAGCATACATAGGGACAGACAGCGGGAGACGACTTTGTTTTAATACCTTGTATTGATGAGGCAGAGTCGTCATCGATACCTACTCAAATTTCTCTAGGTATAATAAATATGCCAGAGATTTTACACATGGTCATCTAACCCGATAATATCCTGTACTATGCCATAAATTGATATAAATTCATAATAAAGTTGAAATACATAAGTACATAGATATATAAAACTCTCAGACGCACACAACAAATGCCTCAGCTCATCACTAAAGCAATTCGAAGCGTCGACCTAAAGGCAGGTGTTCACTGTGCCCAACAGTTCCGGGAATAAGAATAGGACTGAGGTTATCCCTTATCTGTGTAAAAGGCGACTAAAATCGCATGGGGGCTGTGCGCCTATAATACGGCCCCTGAGAGGCGACAGCGGTACCCTGGTGACCTAACTGACCCCTGAACTGGTGATCGCCCCCATTCTGGAGACGGTCCGTGAGGGCCTAGCGCGGCTGGGGCCACTCTTGAAAGTAGTGATTCAAGCAGTTCCGGGAGCGCCGGCAATAACGCGGGAGCGCTCACCGTTTGATTTTTAGGGGGTGTGAGCCCCACATAACCCCGCCACTGTCTGCCCCAGCGATGGGGTATCCATAACGGATTTACCCACGATATAATGAAGAAAAAAGGGGTCCTTACCACAAATCCATGCCGCTCGTCAAATTCAAGCATACAGTTGGTGAGCCCTATTGTCTACATTCATACATTTCGGTACCTATGCAGATTCCCTCACAATATTTACCTTCACCGTAATATCGTTATGTAAATCTTTAAATAGAAATAAATTCCATTGGTACATGGTCCCATTCTTGGTTTTATTTATATCTATACTAATACTAGCTGTCACGGCAAACATTTGTTTTGCCATAATAAGTTGCCTTTGTACCCCGAGTATTGGGATTTGGGAGAAGAACAACTGATAGTTACCTAAAAAATAGATAGTGGCCGATTCTCAGTCCTACTGAATACGCATATAAAATTTGGTAAAGCCGTTTTGGAGAAGTACGGTAACTAACATTGTCACATGGAAATGGTATATATTAGACTAGCTGTCCCGGCAAACATTTGTTTTGCCATAATAAGTTGTCTTTGTACCCCGTGTATTGGGATAAATACAACTGGTAGATGCATAAAAAATAGATAGTAGCCGATTCTCAGACCTACTGAATAAGCATATAAAATTTGGCAAAAATCGGTAAAGCCGTTTCGGACGAGTATGGTAACTAACATTGTGACATGGAAATTTTATATATTAGATTAGATAATAAAGAGAAAAAAATAATTGCACGTATGGATGGTTATAACGAAGGAACTCAAAAACTACTGTTCGGTTCGATAATTACACTATTAGAATGCTACATTATTAACATAGGCTATATTTTATACCGAAGTTTCCACGGGAACGAAGAGTAGGATCGTGAGTAACACCGCACGGTGCGGCTACTGTACGGTAACTTTACCATCATGTCACGCCGGTTCTTACCGTGAAGCCAAGTCAAGTGTGTTTAGCTGTGAAATTACTTGATTATTGCTTGCAACACGAGGTACACGTTTTCTTCAATGATTGCCTACCGGCTTATCGGCGTTCCTTATCTAGAAATGACTGAAAGTGATAACTCAATGTTCCCAACGGATGAAGTGCATTTAACTATACAGGTTGATACGGATTTCCGTATAATACGATTTACGTAAAAAAAAACCCTAGAAAGCCGAAGGCCACACAGCCTACTTTAACTGAGCGTCAATAACCAGAGACAAAAAAAAATTTAAACTTTTCGTACAAAGTCGATCAGCTGTTTATAGCTACAGTTTGTCTCTAAGTAGAGCTACGGTCACAGGTTCAATCACACGTCCAACGTAACGTCAGTTATTAACTAAAACATATTTTGTGAATATTTGTACTTATTGTTAAATATGTATGTATATAAGTATAGATACATTCGGAAATATTCACAGACTATATTACTACATAGTTTAGGGTCTGGTCTGCTGTGTGTGTGTGTGTAGGTGTGCATGAAATGTCCCGGAATATTATTAGTATACTGAGAATATACTAGTGACATCTGAGGGCGTCCACTAGTTTTATCAGTATCATCTATACTAATATTATAAAGCTGAAGAG
>SJJU01011334.1:0-27312 GCA_012932125.1 Conopomorpha cramerella
AGCGTATTTAACCCAACGTGACAGGGGGTGAGCCCATCGCCGTTAGAGGGTTCACATACCTTGTGGTGTGTGGGTTTCATCATGATGTTGTCCTTCACCGTACGAGCGTTGCGTTGCGTACATAGGCTCTGAAAAAGAGTCTCATTGGTACACGTCCAGTAGCCGGACTCGAACCCGCGACCTCCCGGTTACGAGTCAAGTATCCGACTAACTGGACCACGAACGCTCCCTTACTTTAATTATTTACTAGGTGTACCACTCCTGGGGTCCAAGTCTACTAGACTCTCGTAATTGCATGTGCGTAAGTGATTTGTTATAGAAAAACTAGGGACCAAGTCTGTCCCTAGTTTTTCTATAACAAATCACAACCATCTAGAATCTTATTTATCAATATCTAATGCTGCCAAATATAGAGCCTTATAGAGCCTTGACGCAATAAGACCATCAAGAAATAAATATGAAAAGGTTAGGTTAGGTATAGGCATTCTCAAATTATTTCTCTTATGTGTTACGTGAATGTTATAATATCTGTATTATGTTATATAGAAAAAAATACAATGAACATCTTTAAATTAAACGAAAGTGTTCCAATTACGAAGAACCCTTTCTTTTCTCTTCTAATTGCTTATGTCGGTAGAAGACACTTCCTCTTACTACAAATTTCTTAATTCTTTTCATCTCGTTCATTCATTCAATAGTAATTCTTAATAGGTAAGTCAGTTTGCGTGGCCGTGGACTAGAGTGGACTAAATTTGTGGGCGGGGAACACCTGTTCATTCATAAGAAGTTGCGCCCACGCATCCGTTCGCGAGAACCTCCGCCTAAAATGTACTGATATAGATATAACATTTGAATAATATAGTTTTAACATTTATTTATTTATGTATATTGGCACATTCGTATGACATGTAGACGTTTCGTTTAGCCCTTTTCATATGTATGGACTGCCAAAAATGTATGTAGAAATTTGTGATGAATAGGACAATGATCTAGTTTCTCTCACTGAATAACTGTGTATATGAAGTTAATTCTACTTTCTAATAAAAAAGGAATCCCATACTTAGACCTAATTGGAGGTAGGTAATTGACAAAACATGGTCACAAATATTTAGATCTCGTTTATCTCTATTGTTTAATTAGTCTTATGAACGTCAGAATGTGAGTTCAGACGAGGCCGATAGTGGATATATATAATACAAAACGTGAAATTTCATAGTTTTATAAGTAAAAACTGTAAAAAGGTTGTTTGAAATCGATTGCAAGAACTAACAAAACATCTCAACTATAATACTCGTAGAGAGCACACGAAAGATCAACTTTTTTAATCTTGTGTTGTAAAATATTCAGATAAAACCATTTCTACTAAAACTTATCTATCTATTAGGTACAAAAACTTAAACGTAAAAAGATCAAGCGATATATTTTATTACTCCGGCTAATGTTGAAAATTAATGGAAATATAATGAGATAAGAAGGCACAAAGAGCTTTAAATATTTAATAGTAGTATCTTACTTTAGACAGAGGTACTCTTTAATGTTTTTTTTTTTGCCATCACCAAGGGCGCACGACGCATAAACAAAGAGCCAAGATATCACTCGCTGAACTCTTTGAGCGATGATAAGTGCATAATCTCTCAATGTCGTAGGTATAATATCTTATTGTATAAATCAAATACATTCACAGCTTTTAACTACGCAAGGATACGCAGAGGTATTACATATCCATGTTTCACGATGCGTTCTTTTTTTTGTACTGTTCTATGAACAAGCGTGTGACCACCAACTTGCCTGATGATAAGCAGCGATAGAACACACTTGTTTCATTAGGTATATACCTATTTACCCGTGACCTCCAGACAATACTGCACAGGAAGCATATTCTCCGGCAGTTCATTCCACATCCTGGCGGTTCGTACTATGACAGCAGACGCAAACCGTTTGGTTCGCGTAAATGGAATGTCTACCTGGTATGGATGATGTTTATTGTTGACGGCTTGGAAGACGCCCCGATGCTATTGAGATGATGATGGTGGTATGGGGTAATGTTAGAAAACTACTGACCAAAACCCTAAACCACCCGGCTCGATGTCCTACAGCTGTCACGACTGCTGGATCCTAAGAACCTAGACGATATCCTTCAAGTTTCACCCAGCAAGCGACCAGTGACTGTGGAGACTTCTTCATTCACAAAGGTTAACGTACCTACTATGGGGCACTGTCGTCAAACATCTGCCCGTTTGAATAGACCGTAGGTAATCCCTACACCGACGCCCATAAACCCGCCTTTTTAGTTCACCTCGTACGACAGGCATGGGATACCGTAGTCACATTCTTCTACGAGGCCGGAACTATTACCATTATCCACCAATCGTAATCAGAATGCACTTTTGTACCCTACGCCTTGTACTGGAATAACCACCCCAGCCCAACTTTTCCCGTCTTGGGGGCCGTAAGAGGCGACCGAGGAAACTCTCCAGAGGATGGGCAGCAGCGCTCTCTATGAGTTGAACCACAACACTACTGCGATCGCCAACACGCCCATTTTGGGAGGCAGTGGATGTTGTGGCCGATGATGATGATTGGAATAAATTCAGTGTCTGCAATTACTTTTACATCACAAACCATCATAGCTAGCTAGCCATTGGAGATCACGTAGACCATATTTTTTCTATTGTTATCGAATACAGATAACTTTTAATTGTATTAATATGACGGGCACAGTCACTTACACACTTTTCGTCTCTAGTAATGGAATTGTGGTAGGTAACAGTTTTCATTTCGCTGCACATGTATTTGCAATAATTCATCGTCAAGCGCTGTAGCGTGATTGATCGAGGCATTGTAGCGCGCCAGGACAGGACAGTCAGTGGCCACGTGCACTAACTGCATTCCGTGGAATGTTTGCACTAGTTAGCTCCAAGGTGAGCCGCCAACCCGCTTCCATCATCTGACACAGGAAAACGAGGCATACTAGTGTTTTTTTTTTGCCATTTCAAACGGTAATACGACCATTCCAACTAATGACACATACGTTGGCAGCACTCGTGCCATTTTTTTTTATGCCGGACAAAACATGAAATGCCGCATCTCAAAGATATTGCAGCAATAAAATTCTTTAATTATGATGAAATAAAACATACAAAAATCTTTTGATGAACTCTAAAAAACATGTCGCTGTAGAACGAGTCGTTTGTTTGTATGATCGTGCGATCGTTAGTTATATATTAAAATTGCCGTAAGCAATATGACGTTTATTGTTGTAGTTACGAATGTTAATTTGACTTTTATGATGTTAGTGCTTAGGATATTTATTTGCGAATAAATTGAAATGGTAATTTCACCACCTCGTCGTGATTAACTCAATATTCATAATCAAGCGAGCTGGCGAATACCTACTCCAAAAAGTGACACATTTGTCTAAAACAATTCATATCAAATTATAACACGCAAAATAATTTCATCTGCAAGCTCTAAAATTGTTCTCTATAGTTTGTAAACAAAATGAAGAGACATACCACTTCAAAATCGCATTCAGTCAGGGAACAGTTTTATAGCAGTTACACATTACAACATATTACTTTATTTTCTTCCGCATCATCATATTGGAGGAAACAGCCCGGTCATTGTTGCCGGCGATAATCTGCCGACTGCGGCGCAACCACAAAATGCAATCTCTACTTGGTACAGCACCAGCAATAACCCAAGTAAAGACACATACACGCGGAAGCTCCTCATATCTACTCTATATTGTATCGATAATCCTATTGGAATTTCTATTTTTCTTCGACGATTGCTTCGCGACTTCTGCGGGGCAAGTTTAAAACTTCACTTGTTGTTCGGGATTGGAAATTGAAACAAGATTTGTTGGGTTTCCGATCTCAGTCTACTGAGATAAATTGGATTATGGAAGCTAAGCAAAGCAAGGCGGAATGAATTTCCTGTTATGTAATGTTACATATCACGCTATGCGATCCAATTTCATCGCGAACCCTGGTAACGAGCTCTGACATTCAATTACCTACTAAGCATGGAACACTACGGATTCCGTGAATGGAATTCATAATTTTTCCACAGAAGGTTGGGTAATTCGTTTTAATCTTCTTTCGCGGAGCATGTCTGTCAATGTGTTATGAAAGGTGGATATATTTGAAATTAATAAGTAGAATATCTAATATCGTAGTAGGCTACAAGAATGTTGTTGGTGAGGTAGGTACATAACATTATTTAACAAAGTTCAACGTAAACATTCAATGATACGTGGTAAACATATCCAGTAGTAAATCTAGGGTAATTTCAAAGATGGTTCATAGAAACGGTACGACCATCAACGTTCTCAGGGTAATTAGGAGCACAGAATCATCTGAATTCACAGAATTTAATTATCAACATAGATTCGTAACGACCTCCAACTGTATGTACTCTACTTAAAGTGCCGATATAATATAGGGTTATAGTAAATAAAAACACTTCACGCCTTTTAAACCCAAATTGGGGTAGGCGGAGACACTTGCTAAGTAAATACACGGTCCACCAAGCGTATTTAAGGTGAGCATATAGTAATTTATAAATAAAAAAATTAATAAAATATTTATTATTTCAAAATAATTCATACATATGTAAATCATACTATAATTAGTGAATCAGATGATAATAGTTGTTACAGAGAAATTACGACTACCTACTCCCTAAAAAAGGGCTAAAAGCCCTGTTGTCTTGGGATAAGTGTTCTCCTGAAAGAATATATTTTACATCGACTTTAATAATTGTTAAAAAATTGAAAAAAATAATAATATAAAACATAGTGTAAAGGTTAAAACATCGAAAATAAATAGTAAATGTGTGTGCGAGGATGTGTTTTTGTATGTGGTAGTATTATTTGGGAGTTTAGATTAAGATTATGTTATAGGTATCAAGATATGAAGAAAAAAGTATGACGAAACCTGCCTCGGTTTCGTTTTTTGCCCTGCAGCCATGCTTGTACCATGGATTTACATTCTTATTTATTAAGACTATAGAAACTGATTTGTTCATTTAGTGTACTGTAGATAAATGGACCAAGAAATCGAAATTCTCTCAGCGAAAGTAAAAATCGCTGAGAGAATTTCGTATTAAAACTTCCAACACAACAAACTTTATTTATTTATTTATTTATTCATCATTACTTACACTGTTTTTACAGTTTTACCTAATACAATAGTGCAGTGAACGCTTAAAAAGAAGGTACCTATTTACTCAAAACTGTATACAAGCTATCATTAGACATTCTCATAGCAACTAAATACACTATACATACACACAATTTATACCACATAATCATAAAATACATCCTACAACAGTTGATCAGTTCAAACTAGATCAGTTCTACGTCTTGACGTACAGGTATCATGATAGGGAGCTCTTTCGTCTTTTTTAAAAACATTATAAGGTTCACACACCTTGGTTTGTGGGATTCATCACGATGTTGTCCATCACCGTATGCGTGTTGCGTAGCGTAGGTAGGTACATAGGCTTTGATAAACTTTAAAGAAAAACCGAAGAAACCGAAAAAAAGGGATTTTTTTTAGAGTTTTCCTGACAATTATTTGATTTTTTTCAACAAATTAGACAAAAAAGAATTGATCAAATTGGTGCAGAGGTTGTTGATTTTGCGATTCATTTTTATATTATAGATAGCTGACCCGGTAAACGTTGTTTTGCCAATATTCATTATTAACAGTGACTCTCTGCTATTACATGTGTGTTTCAAGAATCACTCTATGCACTAAAGAAATCGCATCATAATCGGTTGCGTAGTTTTAAAGATCTAAGCATACATAGGGACAGACAGCGGGAGGCGACTTTGTTTTATACTATGTATTGATGATTTAGACATACATTTGTCGACAGCTCAGGGACCGTGCATATCTATTTTTTTTTCACTGGGTCACAGGTGCTGGCTGTAACGTTTTAAACTTATTAAAGGTCACTTGATAAGTTTGCTAAACATCCCACAACAGTGGTAAGAAGATATCTCCATGTTGGCAAATTAATCGCACATGTGAGTGCAATGGGGCGTCGTGGATGCGCGTGCGCAGCGCAGCTGTTGCCCAGCACCTGCCACGGAAGACACCAGCCACGTGCACTCACCCGATGACCTTTCCCAACATGTACCGAACACATGCTGACGCCCCAGCAATTGCGCATGATACCAAAACTAAATATATCCTAGGCAGATGCAAAATCGCATATTTAAAATTTTTCGCTAGAAATAACAAGTCTGAGGCAGATGCCATAGGAAAAATACTTTTAACCTTGCAAAATTGAAAGATACGAAATGTCCTTAGTTCTTCTAAGTTTATTCTTGTCTTGTTTCACTTTGTTCGTTTAAAATATAATTTAAATTCATTTCGAGCATCGTAGGTAATATAGTGATCTTGTTTTATATTCAAATGTTATGCAAATGTCAAGAATAAAGGTTTATTTTATCAATTCTTAATTCCTTAGAAAATCGCAATTTGAATATATATTGTCGATTTTTATTACAGGTAGGAAATTATCGCTGAAGTATTAACGAAGGAGGTAGGAATAGGTTTAGGTATTATGAGTAGACGTGGTAGGTGGCAGTGGCATTTTTATTTCAATAGAAACTTTTGCTAACATGTTGAGACAATAAACTCAGTTTATTCGCCCACAATCAAACTGTTCCAGTAAAATCAAAAAACTTCCGAAAAATATTCCCGAAAACTATAATTGGATAGTTAAAATGTTATGTATAAATGTTTGACTCTTGTTCACCTGTTGTGTTTCTTGCAATCATCATCATCATAATCAGCCCATACTTGTATAGGCCTCTCCAATTGAACGCCACTGTGATCTGTTTTCGGCTTCTCGCATCCAGCTTCTGTCAGCCATCTTGCGTATATCATCAGTCCACCTTTCCTGAGGGCGTCCTACACTCCGTTTGCCGAGACGCGGTCTCCACTCGACCACTCGTTTTCCCCAACGGTCATCGGTTCTACGGCTAATAATTCTAATTCGGCTTTCAATAATCGACGTAAAAGACAGCGAGGCTAAGATATATTAAGGGTACGAATGGGATCATTAGACGATGGTCGGTCCGCGCATCCCCGATGGTATTACTATTTGACTGTCATCTGTCAGGTTAAAAGTGACGTAGGCGATGGTGAAGTGATCACGTCTCCAAAGGTTATGTTATACCGTATTAGGAAATATGGACGCGAGTTGACACGTATGTAAATTAATGTCGACTAGTATTTACATGAAAGAGACATGTCATGGTGTTTCGATTGACAAGTGAAACCAAAGTGTTTCAACAAAAGATACGTAACTAATCCACGTGAAGTGAAATACGTTAAATGAAGTAAGAGTATCACGCACATTGCTACCGGATTTCATAGTTTACCCACGCGCTACAAACCTCGAACCAATATCGGCCGCTTTTTCTTCATCCTCGGTCTGGGCTTATAATTACTGTTATTACTTTTTCTAGGCGGTATAGTTGGTGATTACTAGATAGTTTTTCTCTGCAATCAAGGTAATACTTGCGAATAGTATGTGTGTCGAGTGAAATAGGGGGCCATTTACTTTGACCGTTACATTTCAGTATGGAGGGTAGATGCTTAGGTGGCGTGTTTATACATAATTTCAAACTTCACGTCGTCGCCGTAAATGAAAGTTTTTGTGTAGAAAAAATAGTTCCTTTAACACACGAAAGGATCGCTAGTAGCGAACTCACATGACTCCTGATGCGAATAAATAAACGGACGTTAACAACAAAACGTCAGCGTAAAGTTAACGATATATCACCACTCGTACTCGGCCCTGTGTGGTGGCACTTTCATTAGACCTAGCTGATGCAAGTAAACCAAAATTGGTCTGAATACTTAACAGCGAATTCGGGACGCAGAGTAAATTGGATGCACCGTAGATATTTAGGTGCACCGTAGAAGTTGTTTATGAAGGAATTTGAAAGTTGAAACAGCTTGTATGTGTTGTCCAATAGGGAATTATCTAATAGAGTTTCGTCGCCATAAAAATATGATATTAGAAACGATAATAGGAAAATTAAGTCCAATTACCGTCATAGATTTTTTTTTTGCAAAAACATGTCTGAATGACCCACCCACATGCGAGTCTCAACCTCACCAGGTGATACCTAACTAACATCATCATATAGCCGCCATAGACTCTACACACTTAGGTACTCAGCTCCATTTTCTTCACATTTCCTCTCTATGCTTTACCGTAAGAACACTGCGAAAATTATCACTTAGAAATAATTTACGAATCGAATTGAAACTTTTGGTCCCAAGTTGCACCGACAGATTTACATGACCACGGTGATATGGTAGAGAATCACAGGTTTTGGAATATAGAGGAACGATTTTACTTTACTTAATCACATACCAATTACATAAAATCTTTACGTACCTACTATTAGCACCATTAAATACTTATAAGTCTGTATTCGGTACTTACTCAGTTACTTGTTTATTCCACGTTCATAGTCCTGTTTATTTTAAAATTGTCAATTGACATGAAAATGTTATTCATCAATCAAACGGTAAGCCCAAGATTATCATCGACGTTGACTCAATATGGTCAATCAGATCATATTAGAGCCTACGCGGAGATTTTTATCATGTTGTTTTTCCATAAATATGTTACAAAAAGCTTATCTGTTGCAGCTTTTAGCGCACTAATTCGCCGTAACATAATCTCGACTAGTCTGACGAGTCTGGAGTTTGGGATTTAGGAGGAGAGGTTGCTTCATGCGCATTCCTAAGTGATTCCATTACATTACTGCCGAGGTACTTAGTTTGTTAGTCTGATGCGCCCATAAAACAGTTGGGCAATAAATTCGTCACTGTAGGTACATCTAGGTCTCGTATAGTATGGCATAAGTAGTATAACAAGTAGACATTATGTTACCAGTATATTTTAATAAATAAATATATAATATCTCTAGGTATGCCTTGAATCCCAAAGAGGGGAAGACAGAGACACTAGCTAAGAAGTATTATTGGACTCGTTGTCTTCCAAACTTGTTCCCACGCCTTGGTATGCAGGTTTTATCACCATGTTAAGTTTAGCCTTTAGTATTTTTGTGGATTTTATAGATATGTTTTCTTTCTCCGTAAATTTGTTGTGAAAAAAGGCCCATTGAGACAAGCCTAGTACTATATACATATAGCCCCCAACCAAGTCAGACAACTAGGGTACATAACAGCCGCTCTTTATCAATATCATGGCGTAAATAGCGACTTAATGTATTTCCGGGGCGTGCAAGGAATTATTGATCGATGGGCACTTATTACCAATTTTGTCACAGTTCGTTCATCGAAGCCTGAATTATCTGGCTTTGTTGTAAAGATCAAGTGACCTATTTTTTTCTTGCGAATATGATTTTCTCATTTTGCCTGAGGCCTGTTTAACAAACACGAAAATTATTAATTACAATGAAATTTCTATTTCTCAGTACTCTGAACTCAATAATTTATTGCGTTCCACAATGGTAATGGCATTAGATGGTAAACATTTGGTATGGTATTTCTATTGCGTGTATTTCATTAGATATTTTTGTCACCCCAATGTAAAGTGAATTATCATAGTAAGTGACAATTGTCGTGTTTATTAAAAATGCTCCAGGTGTAAAGTGACAGCGTGCTATGGAAAGGGCTATGCTCGGCGTTTCTCTGAAGGATCGAATCAGAAATGAAGTGATCCGATAGAGAACCAAAGTCATCGACGTAGCTCATCGTTTTAGCAAGCTGAAGTGGCAGTGGGCCGGCCATACGATATATTAGCCGTAGAACCAATGACCGTTGGGGCAAACGAGTTCTCGAGTGGAGACCGCGTCTCGGCAAACGGAGTGTAGGATGCCTCAAGCAAGGTGGACTGATGATATACGCAAGATGGCTGGCAGAAGCTGGATGCGAGAAGCCGAAAACAGATCACAGTGGCGTGCAACTGGAGAGGCCTAAGTCCAGCAGTGGACAAGTATGGGCTGATGATGAGGTGTAAAGTTGCGATGCAGACTACGATGTAGCACGCTTACTGTTAAATGCTTGGCTTACGTGTAACTATTATGCTGTATTTATTTAGGCTTGCCTGTTCACCAGTGATTTGAAGGTAGTCAGACTATAGAGCAGGAAACAAACTTCACAGTATTTTCACCATGCATAGAAGTTGGGACTATTTAGGAGACCTCCCGTCTCTAAGAAACTCTGTCCACACCGTTAAGAATTATTATCCATGTGTTTCGTATGTCAGCAGTATCATTATGTATGTATGTTTACATTAAAAAATGTGTATAAATGTATGTATTTAAATGAAAAATACAATTTAGGTAGTAAATTGAATTAAAATTGAAGATATTTTTTTCAAGGAAAATTATTTGGAATTCTTCAACAATTTATCATGAGACGGTTTATCATAAGTATACACGACAGTTTAAAAACATAGTTTTCCTTATAAAATTATTAGGTTTTATCTATAAATTATCGCTTATTTACCGCTTTAAATAAAAATGTTTATAACTCATGTCAAATTTTATATGGCAAATAATTCGTAAAAAATACTGGATGGTTACAAAATAGCGTCCATAAAATTCTACGATCATGTTAAGTTTGGCCTTTAGTATATTTTTGTGGATTTTATAGATAAGGTGTAACATTCTCATATCGAATATAAAATAATGTTATGTATAAAGACGTATACATAACCTTCAATACCAAACTAATGACGTCGAATTGTATATATTGTTAATAAATACATTCTGAGGGATCATTAGGCCGGTCAATTCAATTTTACGACCATAATTATTACTATAAACCTTTTATATAATACTTATTCAAGTGAAATGTAGCCCGTTATTCCCAGACTTCTACCGGAATCAATTAGACTGGTCAGTAATTTTGTGATCTAGCACACTCCACAAAAGGCCTATGTCCTCTAATGGACGAAGGAAGTCTGATTGATGGAAGTAGGTAATTGAATTCTGATTCGCTATGCGTACTAAACATTTACTCCAGCAACGTCTATTACAAGTACAGTCTGACAAGGACCTTTTGATGGGTTGAATATTCAATGTGATTTCTAACCACTCCAATATTTCTCCATCTGTTGGTTTAATGTAGATAGGTACTTTGTTTTCCTTGTATTGTGAAGGAACATTATCCATTAAAACAAGACACGATTAGCTTAACACATTCGTGGACTCTTAAAACAAGACAATAGAAGTTTTAGTGCTATCACGTCGACGTGCGGAATACGTCCCCGAAAGGTTTAAATTCGGTTCCAAACTTTATAGCCATGCGCAAAAAGATACTTGTCGCACTGTAACCAACCGTAGACGTCCGAAGCGAATTCTCTAGGGCCTATTTCGAGCCTAAGAGCTGTTAGGTGCAGATTCGTGTAAGTAATTTGAAATTCGAACGTGGGCGTTTGGCGGGTTGCCGCCGCCACCGCCGCCGCCGGTCGTTGCATTTCAGCGCCCTTGACTTGATATGTGCCGGTTATTCTTACATACGTGCAGTGCCAGGGTTAGATTAGGAACCGCCCACTCAGCAGACGTGCCGTTATGCATTTTTAATATTAAAACCTCCTCTTGTTAGCATCCAAACGAAATAAAAATACTTAGAAAGGTTTTCGCTTCGCTTTTTTCAACGTAGTGATTAAAGTAATAGCAAGGGGTTTTTTTTGGAAGTAAACCTACGCTTCTGTAGGGAAATATCATTTGTTTGATTTGTAACTTTTAGTTCATACTTTATGAAACCATTCCGAATTAATCTTTGGTCTGTACATGTAAATGTTAACGCATAAAGGGTTCTTTATAAACTTGTTAAATTAAAGTAGGTATTACCCAGCTAGTGGAATATTTATTTATATTCTTTGGCTTTTCCTTGCTTTTGTCAATATCTTTAAAACAGGTTTTTTTTATTTCAGTTTATTCGCTAATTAATGTCCCTAACTTTAAAGTACCAATCTAGAGAAATACCTACAATCTACACAAGTGCTAATAATTAATAATACATTAAACTTAATGTGCCATCTAAACCGAAGTTACTGTAGTAGTAAAGTCCTTTCTCAGGCCGCTCATACCGCTACGCTTCTGTAGTTTTGGTGTGAAAGCGAGACAGGCAGACAGAGTTACACTCGCATTTATAACATACTAACTTGTACACAGTTTTAAACTTATAACAAAACCACCAATACTTATAACAGTAGCTTTCTTTCCGGCCCTCTCAGCTTAAAATAAAAGCTTATATCGATGAATTAATTAATTGTTATTTGAAAGCTTTTGCATGTAAATCTAGGAGAAGACTTCTAATGGATAAGCTTTGAATAGGCTGTCTCTATTCTCAATGTTTGAACTAAAATATTTAAATATTTATGTTCTATACGAATGAAATTGTAGAGTCACTGTACCTTATTTGTTGAGACACTCGACTTGCAATTGTGTGTAGATTAGACATAATAGAATGTTGATGAAAAAACTTGAACGATACCTACATCTACATATAAATACAAAGTAATATTACACAGAGGAAATTGCGTCAACTTTCCTAGTGCGAACCGCCAGGATGTGAAATAACTTGCTGGAGTCTGTGTTTCCTGCGCAGTATAGTCTGGGGGTCTTCAAGGGTAAATAGGTACCTAATGAACAAGTGTGCTCCGTCGTAGACCACATCTCGGCTTAGCAATCGGGATTGTTGTCAAACGCTTGTACACTGAGCATAAAAAACTCAAAAACTACAATAAGATTATCCTCGTAATCAATTAACAATTCCTCGACAACGGAATAAAACCGCGCTACATAGCTAGTCTGTAATACTTCTACTTCAATACGATACAACAACTATCAATAAATTTTCTTTACATATTATCGTTGTTTTGTACTGCTGTCCTTCTCTGGTAAATTCCTATATGAGTGAGATAGAACAATCACAACTTAGCAATTGCAGGCTTTCAAACGCGAATCTATTATCAACAAGTTGTCCGATTTTTTTTTTCCTAGAATCGTATATGAATGTATCAAATCCAAAGAGGGATATATTTCAGCACAACAATGGCTCGGTAAGAGGATTGCTTCCGAAGCGTTTCGGATATAGGGTGTAGTGTGTAGGTATCGCTCGGTATTGGCCAATCGGTGGCCAGCACTGACCACGGTAAGCTCATTGTGGCGCCAAAGCTCCTTACACTTCGCCACAAGCTAGTGGCTACATAACATATACATTTAATAATAACAATTGTATATACAAACAGGCAAAGAATCGGAAGATGCGCTATCTTCCGCTTTTTCTCACAATTAGTGACTTTGAAAAATAAAGGTAAAGATTATTTCAATATCTAACCTTTGACGTACTTGACATATTACCTATATAATTACTGCGCTTCAACTTATCTGAACTTAATAGGAATTGTGCGTTCTGCACAAAATCTTCGCTTCTCTGGTTAACACTTCAATGCTCATCGACTCAAATCCACAACGGAGACATTAAGCCTGACGGTTGGAGCTTAGCCCCAAATAAACAACCCATTGCTAGGTCACCTTTTTGGGGAATAGAGTACTAACATATTACTAACTGCCAGCACAGTACAATTCGCTCGCTTCTCAATTAGGTTTAATTGTATGTATATCTATGATCCCACTCCTCTCTGATCTCCATCCTCACCCACTTTTCCCTAAATATTTTTTTTCCATACAGAAATATGAAACATATGCGCGATTAACGGACATCCAATTTTATCCACAGATATTGTGCAGAATGGATTTTCAGTCAACTGATACTTTATAGAATGAAACCTTTTTACCAAAGTTTTTGGACTGTATTTTAGATGATAATTGGGTATTAATTTCAAAAGCGGTCGATGATTTAGATCCTGTCAAAATTAATGATATAATTTAAAATATGTAAGTTTGAACACTATGAAGTGTGGCCTACTGTATCAACTAGAATACAAATAAATGTTACAACTTGAAGCGTACGATGATCCGACACGTTGTGAATCTTTCAACAATTCAGGGACCAATGAGAGATAAAACTGTTTGTGTTTATGTTACCATCGACCTATTATTAGCTGAGCTTTTCCTCACGTAAGCGAATCAAATGTTCCGGAATGTACACAGGCCAGCAGAGACGGTTGTTAATCCTACTTCTATACACGTTGGATGTTTTGATGATATATATTTCTGTCTCACTGTTCTTGTTGTCAGATATTTTTAATAAGCCCACGCAACTGGGCTAATGTTTTCATAATGTGGCATTATATAGTAATATAAATTAATATGTTTAATGAGGAGGCGACTCGTGACATTATGAAATATTGACGTGGCGTGGGTATCTGTCCGTCGTCGGTGACGTCTACAAATAAAAAATTAAGGCGCCGAGAAAATATTATCAAAGAATGGAAAACAGTATTCATTAAGGCCTTTTGAGTTATGTGACATTTTCTAAATTGGGAGCAATAAATGGATTTAATTTCCTGCATCTGTTTGAGCGGGATCTTACAAATATTTACTTATGAATTGCTAACAGTGTATTTATCAGATGAAATCTAGAATACCTTGCGTATGTTTATCATACTTGTAGATATTCTACCCATCTCTCTCTTTCTTATACAGTTTTATACCAGACGAAGAGGCTGGGCTTAATTGAACGTCGCAAAATCACCGAAGTCTGGTCCTAGCTCTGGCTTATGTCAGTCTTCAGAACCGCAACACGCTGTTGACTGAGCATCCACCACGTGCCGTATTCTAATATCTTCCAATCGAAAGTGATCTTAAGCAATAATACTAATTCATACATAGAAAACAAGGGTTCAGCACGAAACACAGAAAACAAAACAAACCAAATTTTAATTGAATTCAAAAACTTCGCATCCTAAATCCTATGATAAGCAGCCTATTCAACATTGGGACTATTATGTCGCCAGCCACAGAAGAGGTGGCTGCACTAGGTACTAAAATGCAGCGCATATTTCACCGCGCACGGAAACGGAAGCAAAACAATAAATTGTGTCGATTCCGCCACACGTTCTATTTTGGGCCTCGCCACACTGGAAAGGCTATCGTAATCGTCGTTTTGCGGCTAACTCCGTACAGTCGCAGTCGTCAAAAACATTAATTATGGAAACTAATCGATATCACTTGAACTCTTGGTTCGTTTTAAATTCGTTTTGTTGTTTTTAAAAATGTTGTTTTATTGCAAAGCATTCATCTCCGACGCATTCTTATCTATGAGGAATCTGTTCAGACGTCTTTAGCCTAGACTATATACTGTGCCGTAAACACAGATTTTGATAAATCACTCCCACAAACTGTCTATAGGTTAAGTTTAGAACTGATTGTGCAGACTTCAGCGCTTGCTATTGTATATCAACAAGTGGTATTTATTATATTATATTAATCTTGTTTCAAAACTTTTTTTGACAAGATTATTTTTTTTCACGTTTTCCGATGTCAGAACTGCAGTATTGTCATCGTTTTTGTATCCACGCGATTTGCAACGCGACCAAAACTGAATTCCAATCTCACTCCTACATGTGCTACAAAAATTGCCAGCGCTGCGTTCCATTCTAACGGGCATATTGCAAAATACATTTGCCCTTTAGCTGTCGTGTTAGCAATATAACATTTTAGATCTTCTCAATTATATTGCTTTGTATTCATAATCATCTCCTGTATACAATCCACAAAACACTTACCGACGTCGTTTTCATAAAAAGTTAGAGTTAACTAAATACCAATAACTACTTAGAACTTTGTGTTTGGTATTCTGCGTACATTGAAAAGCTTTTTGACCTTCAGTAGTGCTGTGCTGTTGTAAGTTTAACTGTTGAATGTGTTTAAATGTATATAATATACATGTAAAATTTCTTCCCGCCTACTCCACTACCCACCTTTAAAGAAAAGGTGGTCTCGAAATTGATCCCGAATTCATGAAATGTGTAAGAACTTATTCTGGGATACGTCGCATAAGGCACTCACTCTATCGAGAAAACCTCCTTCCCAAACATCGCATCAATCTTCATACGTATGACAAGGACGTCGTACTTGATATTATTATGTTTATACATTATAGTGGAATGTGAAGCGATAAGATGCTACTCCAGGGATTTTCAGGGAGGCGTTTGTGAGTCTTGGTGGAATGTTTGAGGGTTATGGGCCGTCACCTGTTTTTCATCACTTCCGTGTTTTCTTTCAATAAAGAGTTGGTAAGGGTACTGGCTAAGTAAATGTCCACGGTTTGTTTACCCAACGCAATATGGGGTGAGTCCGTTATAGGTTTCACACACCTTGTGGTATGCGGATTTCATCAGTATGATGTTCTTCACCGTATGAGCGTTGTGCAGCGTACACAGGCTCGAAAAAAAGGCGTACAACTTTCCGACAACTCCACCCGACCACTAAGCCACAGCATGGGATGAAAAATATCCAAATATATTAGCAACTATCTAGCTGTCCTGACAAACGTTTGTTCTGCCATATATTCCCCGTGAATTGAAAGAAATACTACTAGGAGTATAATTAATATTTATTCACCTTTTGAACCTTCTCTGGAAGACATAGTATAAAAGTAGTATACCGCTACATTATTATACATTTTGCTTAATTTAACTAAACTAGAAGTAACACATTCTGCTATATCACACACACGTAAAATAACAACTTTTTGTTATTTACTAACCTACAAACATGAAGTACAGTACGACAAGGACTTTTTGGCGTGTGGCTAAAAAGTTCAGTACACAATTTAAGCCAAGGCACATTATTTTCATGGTTTATGATGATATTATAACAATACACGTATAAACAAAGCACCTAAAACAAATGAACTAAGAACTATAGGCGCCTAAGTCTTCTACATTGTGGTTGTTGCATTGCTCTGGAATCGTAGCGGCCAACGGTGTGCATTGCCGATTTCCTTACTTTCATTTCACTGTCGTCCATCCATAGTAAAACAGCGAAGCACATCGTTTACCGCTACGATGTCAAAGCGATGCAACTGCGAGAGTGTAGCAGACTTGGGCACCAGGAATGGCGAGAAATCGCATTTAATGTTCAGCACTCGCGTTCCACAATCCTTGTTGGACTGTATGTTCGTCGAGCGCCGTCATAGCACCCGTTTTAAAGGTTCATAAATATTATAATGCCGAATCCAGGTGTCTACCTGCGCCAGCAAATTGTGCAATGCTAATTCCCCTCGGATATACCCTGCGGAGGAAGTATAAAAAGATGAGGATGATTAAATTTACATTAGGGGAAGCAGACGCATTGGTAACACCGTTACAACGGCCTCTATTCAAGTACGAACCGTTAGGTTACCGGGAGTTTATTTTACACTATTGTATATCAATTAGATGCTTTTAGGCTGTACACCATCATTTACTTCACATCATAGGTTTTTTACAGTTAATATAAGTTGTTCTCTTTAAGTTAAGTTGTTTTCTTACAACAATAAGATACAACATTGCATAATTTATTCCTTAAAATTTGTCCATCTAACTAGGAACCTGCAGCGAAGACCATGCCTCCACAAATTCTGTGTATCGCACTAGACATTTTTATCGTAGATTTACGTTACT
Organism: Conopomorpha cramerella; assembly: GCA_012932125.1. Classification (NCBI taxonomy): domain Eukaryota; kingdom Metazoa; phylum Arthropoda; class Insecta; order Lepidoptera; family Gracillariidae; genus Conopomorpha; species Conopomorpha cramerella. The sequence goes on from SJJU01011334.1 coordinate 17,590, forward strand.
GTGTATTTTTTTTTGTGAAATGACGAGACATAGTGATGACGCCGTGCCGCCGGGATGCAACTCTTACAACATTAAAAAACAAAAGATCATTTATGATAATAGGAATTTACCCGCTTTATTTTTTACATGCACGATATCTTGTGTTAACTGTGTATTTGTCCTTAGAAGTGGTGGTGGTGCAGTGGCGCCGTCTGGTCGGTGACTCACGGGACTGTCCGCTCCCCTTATTGCTCACATTTCCGTTTTACTGGCGTCTACTGCACCCTGCTACATAGGTATACCGTCACAGCATACTGGACAATGCATTTTTTACTTTCGGCTTCCCTGATTCTTCCCATCTTAAGCCCTCTGTTGTAATACAGTACAGTTTACAACAATAACGTTCATTTTTACTTGGCGCTCACAGTGTAGTTGTTAGTACGTAATTATTTTATCGACGTATGATTGAAAGGAAGGGAAACGTAATAAGGTTACTGTGAAAAATACGAAATTTGGATGTTGCCTGATACGTTGATCAATGGACATTTTGTTAAATTGTGTAGATTGATGTAGGTGTATCATAAACACCACTGATATTATAGCTCGGATATGTTGTCTAACAAAATAAAATAAGAATGATTGAACAATTCAACTGACAGGATATAAATTGGACATTGATAAGGTTGCAAAAATATTACACTTATTTTTCTCTTTTTTACTTCAATCGATCGTGATGATCAGCACCTTATCGATCATCCACAATTTTGTGCGTCACAAGACAACTCGATTATTCATAATCAATGCAGTTGAAGACAATCTACAACTATTATATTTCAATAATTAAATGATTGTGCTTTTCAGACAATTTACTTATACCTGTATAAAAACACCTGTGTATAAAACAGTATGAAAAAATCCGAATCATTAACTTGTCAAAACCTTACCAAAGCGAAGTCTTGGGATTACGCTTGTTGGTATTTGATTAGAAGTGCCTCTGCTATCCCTTCTTTAAAATTTAAAATTGTGAGTATATAAACGGATTCTTCACGACAATTTATAACTTTTGTTTTTAAAGTCATAAATGACGTGCATCAAGCTTTGTGTTATGCTACTGTATTTCTGTATGTTATAGCACTTGTAACGATGAAATAAAGAAATTTTGCCTTTGACTTTGAACCAAATAATATTAGGATCTTCATGATATTAGACTTTTCCAGGTCCAATAATAAGGACGATGACGATGATCTTCTATTGCCCGAACATATCCGAGTTTAGCCGACACTAGCCGATCTGGTAGTACGTACATTACAAGCATGATACATATTTCATGATGATGTTGTAACAACTTCCGCGGAGCTGTCACAGTTCGCGTGACCAGCTCGACACGCGATCCATGCTGGCCCCACTCGTTTCACACAACAAACACCTAAAGTCTGCCTACTCAATATTAAAAGTGCATTGGCCTTCGCTTTTCCAATAGAAAAGAAATACCTACTTCCATTTACCTTGTCAATAATTATAACTTTGGTCTTTCACGCCACTGGGGAGGGGGGGTTACATCGTGTCGAAAGTTGTAACGAATAGTTGAATAGTTTATAGGTATAAAAACACTGGTGCAATGAAACATCATTTAAGAATGAAAATATGTAATGTATGAAAAATCTATTAATACTAACGAAAATGTACAAAGAAGTCGATGGCACTATTTACCAATAAACCATTACCAGAAGTCATGGGTTAACTTAAAAATATACTTGCACATTTCATTATCTAGATGGGATTAAATTTACAGATCGCGCAAATAACAACTGCGCGAGGACTGCACATGGCTCTTTGTCAAAATCTTGCTAAAGTTCTGTCAGAATCCATAGATAAGTGACAGTTCTTGTCAAGGTTTTGACAAAAAGATGTCGAGATGAGATCTCATTACGTTTTATGTTGTCATTTGCTTTATAAAACACACGGGGTTATTCAGTACGTCGACAAATCAATACTAACAAGATAGAAACTAAATCGAATTTTAAGGTCAGCCCCCTAATCGTATGAATCTAATATGAGCCTAACCGTCTTCACAAAAACAATTATTATATGTATTGATTGTTGGGCATGTACATAGAACGTAGCTTGTGTAATTCAAGGCTTACGTCTATGTATTAATCCATATAAAGAATTCGTTTCGCTATTAGGTACGTTGCCGGTCAGCGCTGTCACACAAATATGACTTACTAGCTATTCCGGCAAACATTTGTTTTGCCTTTGTACGCCGCATATTGGATGAAATACACCCTTTAAACCTTCCCTGGTCTTCCGCGAATAATTCAAGACTAAACATAGCCAAATCCGTCCAGTCGTTCTCTAGTTTTAGCCAGACTAACGAACAGCAATTCATTTTTATACATAAGATTTGCATGAGTTAGTGCCAATCAGCAATGACGTCACATAGACATACCCCATGTGTTTCAACTACCTTTAGTTTGAAATAGTATGAAAACGGTCCATGGACAAGACACACGCATACACACACGAGCACACACAAACACGGAACATGAGGCACACAAATACGATTTAAATAGAACTTGGGACCAAAATCGTAAAGTGTACATTTGCAAAGAACTGTAGCAATTTTGCTACAGCAAATATAGTGAAAGTGATGTCAAAGATTTATATCCACATATAATGGTGGTTCAGTAAATGTTGTTATTTCCAAACTAAATGTTTATATTATATCAGGATAGACCAGGGAACATGGTACGACCAATTTAAATTTTAATAATTTTCCTGTTTATCTGCCAATTAGGGCCTCTGCTTTAATAAGAACGACCAACATTTTAAATACGTTACAATATTTAACTCACTCAAGATCGTCTTAAGTTAAGACGAGATAAATTAAGATAAAACAGTTATACATAAAATAGTTACCGAAAAACCAAACCGGACAGACTATTTGAGAAAATGAAAGAAAATCTATTTGAGTTTTGTTCTAGTCTAGTCACATGCACCATTTAGTCAAAAGACCCCAATTTACCATCAATATGTTATAATAGTAGGTACTTCTACATAATGTCACGTGACCACCGATGACTCTTACCAATAAGTGCATCATACAATTGTTATTACTATTCAATCAAGAAGGAACTCTTCCAATTTAACATCAGCTGCCAGAATAATTTGTTCCAAAGTGTGAGGTCCATCTGAATGAAAAAGAAAGGACACCATTAAAATCTCATTCGAAACCACAAGGTTACTTTCGTAAAATTCTTTGTACCTCATACTGCGTCTGAAAGTCCATTGGTCTTAGACAATGTTGTTGGGAGACTCGTCAATATGAAACAGCTGTCAGCATTTTTGTAAGTAAATAATAAATTTTTGTATTATTATTTATTTTGTAATAAATAAATAAATAAGAGACTCTACTATTTTGGAAACATTTTTACTATGACGACAATGCGAGGGGCAAGCATTTTTTTTTGTTTTCATCTCCATACAAAATATCGTCTCCCGAGGCAGAAAATTGTCTATTTTTTATGGAGACGAAACTTTATTTTTTCATAATCTCGTCATAGTAAAAGTTGTTCATATTGACAAGCCCAACAACGTTTCTAAAACTATTGCTCGGTGTCCTTTTACTCGCAGTATATTTTTTAAGATATTTGTTTTGATATATTCGCGTTTACTGAAAATCTGTTGAATGGATTTTGACAAAATCGGGAATTTTATCATCATCATCATTAGCCCATATTGGTCCACTTCTGGACATAGACCTCTCCAGTTGCACGCCACTATGATATATTTGGGGAGATAGATACAAAAGAAGGTCACACAGGCTTTAATCTGTGAAACTGGACAATCAGCGGTGCACAGCTAGTTGAAAATATTTTGTTCTTACCTATATTGAACCATTCGGTACGAGGGAAACCGGTCTCTTCTCTGGAGGAAGAAATAGCTTCCCTAATAGCAAATGGTACTGATATGGCGAGACACAACGGTGGCTCGGAACAACCTGAAATGAGAAGTTTTATTAAATAACTAGCTGTCCCGGCAAACATTTGTTTTGCCATAATAAGGTGCCTTTGTACTCCGTGTATTGGGAGAAATACAACTGGTAGATGCATAAAAAATAGATAGTAGCCGATTCTCAGACCTACTGTATACGCATATAAAATTTGGTAAAAATCGGTAAAGCCGTTTCGGAGGAGTACAGTTGTGACATGGAAATTTTATTCCTATATTAGATAAATCTGTGAAAAATGTTGGGAAACGAAGGAGATTCTATAACGTAACTCCGTCTATGATTGATCTGACTCGCTCTTATGTGGTTTTATTTATAGAAAACATAAAGATTGATCTTCTGACAGATTAGAAAATTGAATATTTGAAGAAATAAAATGTGAAAGTCAATGCATTTTTTTTCATTGTGCTAAACAAAGACAATGGTTGTCACTGCAAGTCTGCAGCTGTACAGTCCGAAAATAAAGTGTTCTATCAATTTAGAAGACACTTCCTGTGTCACTAAAACATTTAGGGTCGTACTAATAAACACGGTATAACTATACCCCAGTGACACGTCCTATATTCCTATATTCATACGAGTTTTAATCTTAGTGCGTTAGACCACTTTCTTGGCCGATTGTACATATATACATTTAGATAGGTAGATATATAAACAAACTTAATTCCGCAATTTCTTTGTGAGTGGTTGTACTAAACCGGGATTATAATGTTCGTAACCTACCCAAGGCTCGAGCCTGATAGTTGCGGCTTACATGAACCAAATCTCAAGGTTTTAAAACAAAGAAAGTATTTTTATATTATAAAGAGAGCGGAGAACAACTGGCTGGTATACAAAAAGTAACCACACAAATAAAATTCCAGTGGGAATTATAGTGACCTAATTAGAACATTTCTATTCTTTACAATATTTTAGTTTTGGATTTCCTCTTAGTTGTTTGAGTCTAAAAAAACCACTCGTGCCCATTGGCACAGTCCTTACTAATAACAAAAGTTACCATTGTTAATCCAAAAGTCACACTAGTTCGTCGTTTTCACATATCAGGGAAATATTAAATGATGGTAAAGGACAAAACCACCTCGGTAACATTATTACTACTGGTAACCTAAAAAAGGTGTAATTAATTCTTGTTGGCTAAACTTGTTGTCTCTACTCAGGAGTTGTACTCTGAAGAAGATTTTTTATCATAGTAGAAAAAAAAATACACTTCACGCCTTTTAATCCCAAAGCTGGGTAGGCAGAGGCACTAATTGCTTAGTAAGCAAATGCTCACGGTTCACCAAGCGTATTTAACCCAACGTGACAGGGGGTGGGCCTATAGCCGTTAAAGGGTTCACACACCTTGTGGTGTGCGGGTTTCATCACGATGTTGTCCTTACGAGCGTTGCGTTGCGTACATAGGCTCTGAAAAATAGTCCCATTGGTACACGTCCATTAGCCGGACTCGAACCTGCGACCTTCCGGTTACAAATCAAGTATCCGACCAACTGGACCACAGACGCTAGTAGAACCATCCCTTAATATGGCATTTAATAAACAGCTCTTTATATATATCTTTATCTTTAAACGAGCAATTCTTGTAAATTCTTTGAATCTCGGAAACGGCTGCACCGATTTTCATGAAATTTGGTATGTAGAGGGATTTGGGGGCGATAAATCGATCTAGCTAGGTTTAATTTTTAGAAAACATCTTTCCCACCGTGTTTTCGGGCATGAAAAATTGCTCAAATTGTTAATACGACTCTTACTGACATCTATTGCAGAGTAGTAATACTATGCTATACGTAGGATGGTGCGGGGGACGTTTTGGTTTTGAAGTAACTAGAGATGGGGTTATGAAAAAATCAAAGGAAAATAATCGATTTTTTTACTTCGAGCGAAGCTCAGTCGTCTAGGTACTAATGTAAATAAGTTGTAACATACTTTTGGCACCTAAAGCAGCACGTGGCTCATACGAGTTTCTTCTGAATTTTACTCTAAAATCTTGTGGAATATCCTTAGAGGACGGCACATGGTAATTCCATGTCCGATCCGTGAGAATTTCTCCAGTTTTTTTATCGTAAATTATGCTTTCGGACGTCCAATAACCGACTCCCATTATGAAGGCACCTTCAACCTTTGAAAAACATTACATGTTATAAAACATAATATTTTCAATTATTTACTTATTACACTCTATAATTTGGCCTAGAAACGTACTTGTCCAAGATCCAATTCGGGATTGACACTTAACCCGATATCTTCTATAATATCCACTCTAAGAATCTCATGTTCTCCCGTCAGTATATCAACTTCTACTTCTGACAGACTGACGCCAGCTATCTTGAATATATCAGAGTCGTTGCTGGTGGTGTGATAGCTTGTTTGTAAGTTTACTCCTCTATAATATGCTGCCTCAATTATTAGTTGCCATTTTTCATCGTTAATTTCTTCTCTTACAACGTTCAATCGGTCCAATAGTAGTTGGCAACACTTGATAGCACCAAAGCTCACATGTTCTGTCGTTCTACTATCACCGGTAGAAGTACTGTTTACGTTAGATACAACGTCATTTCCTTTTACCACTATAAAATCAGTAGAAATGTTAAGAGTGTAAGCAACAACTTGTATGACCTTTGTATTGACACCTTGACCTATTTCTACGCCTCCATGTCTGACGCTAACAGTTCCATCGCCATGATTCACAGACAACAATACTTGATAATCATTGACAATCGACGCTGCAAAATTCATTAAAGAAACTCTTAAACCTCTCTTTTTCCACCTGTTAACTTTATTAAATGTTGCTACTTCTTCTTTTCTTTTTTCGTATTCAGCCTCATTCATGAGTTCAGTAAGTATTTCTTCAACAATTGGCGTTTCAGCGTTAAAATTTCTACGCCTGACCTCTATGGGATCTCTATCTATTGCATAGGATATTTGTTCCATGATATATTCTGCCATAGCAATTCCTTCCAAAGAACCTGTAAAAAAAAGTAACAAAGAAAAATATTATAGCAGATGCATATTGTTCATTAGAACAACATGTACTTATGTATATTACATCATAAATCCTAATAATTTACCTGGTGCTCTTGCCCAAGTATTAGAAGCAGTGTCCGTTGTAACATTAAAGAATTTACTCTGCCATCTTCGGATGTCGTAACAATTTTTGTACGATGTTGTAGCTAATGTAATCATTTGATCACTAAATACAAATCCATTGTCTTCATATAATTGATATTCCAAATACTGGACTTCTCCTTCGCTATTGACTCCAACCTGCAATTGAGACGAAAGTAAAAATAGTTATGTGTTAAAAATTACAAATATGTATGTAGGTAATTAAAAGTGTTGATAAATATATTTAAAAGTAAATGTACACTTCACACATCTTTATCTTCTCTACACGTTTTAATGCTCACTACACATTTTAATCTTCAGTACACCTTTTAATCCCAAAGCGAGGTATGCAGAGACACTTACTAAGCAAATGCCCACGGATTACCCGTATAATAACTCAACGTGACAGGGGGTAAGCATAGGCTTGTAAACCTTATAACGGCTATAGATCCGTTGTGAGGTTTACATACCTTGTGGTGTGCGGATTTCATCACGATGTGATGTTACGTACTTAGGCTCTGAAAAAGAGTTCCATTGGTACATGTCCAGTACAGCCGGATCACAAGTCAAGTATCCACCACAGACGCTCGTATACTACGTACTTGTTATTTTTTATATGTTACAGTTTAAGTACAAACCTCAAAATCTCTAGTGACTGGCGGCCTTTTCCCAAGAATACGTAAAGTAGCTTGAACGGATAAGACAAATCGACAGGGTCGATCCATTAGATATGCGACTAAAGCACTAGCGCAGGAAACTAAATTGTTTCTTGATATTTTCAGACCATAAGCTCCTCCAACACGAGTTAATGACACATCTATTCTGAAAAGCAAAGCGTTTGGTAATAATAATGATAAAAATATTAGATGTACATTCTCTTTCCATATTGTGATTAAAAAATATATAAAAAGTAACAACTACAATTTACATACGCGTTTAAAACTAACCTGTTTTCAGGAACTTTTAATGCGTCAGCTACGGAAACTTGAGTAGCATCTAACCATTGAGTAGATGGAAACATGGTTATTCCTTCATCTTTCGGAATGGCTATTGCTGTAAGAGTTTCCATAGTGATATGGCTTTGATAATATATATTTTGCCGTCCTTTGATTATTCTTTGGACATCAACTCCGCGATCTCGAGCAGGAACAGCTAAAAATAATGTACTTCTACTTGGATCTCTAGTTCTAACGTCATTTATTGTTAGTATTGGGTCTTTTTTCTGGACCTTATACTTCACTTGTACAATTAATGATGCTCTTTCTGCTAAACGTTGACTTTCTGCCACAATAATTCCTATAGGTTGGTCATAATATTGAATCTCCCCGCTACATAGTATTTCTTCTGGCACCAGTAAAGAAGGGACCCTTTGTGATAAAAATGAGTTAATTCCAGGAATATCTTTTGCTGAAAAAAATTGCAGAACCCCCGGTATTTTCTGAAAAGGTTATTAATAATAGTGGTAAGTAAGTAACAGATATATAAATAATACCCAATTTCTAGCTAAGCACTTGTAAATAAAATAAAATATTGTTACTAATGCAGCGGCGACTAAGGTAACTGTGAAGCAAATAAGGATTAGCAATGTTTATATCTAACCTTATCTACCTTCGCCTTTGGAGACCCAAGATCATGTCATATTATTATTATTTATAGGTTTCCTGACAACGTTTCCTCTACTATAACAGCAGTATAATAAATTTCATTGATAGACGCCGCCGCCTCAATAATCGAAAAATGGACTCCTTGGACTCTCCAAGTTCATAGTAAATACTGTAAACAACCTACTGCAATTTTGATTAGGAATATTACTGGTTTATTTTTAAATTGAAAACTCACCAATGCTGGAGTGGGATCTATACTTTCTATAGTACCCCTACACACGTCAGAGGTAACAAAAGCCGCAAAAACTTCTTGTTTATCATTAGGCATGTCGGATATATATTTTGCTTCACCTGAACATTGAATTAAAGCTTCAACTTTGGGATATGGCTTAGTTATCGGCCAAATAACAGGATTAGTATCTTCAACATCCGTCGCTCTGGATAACGGTCTAGTTTTTCGGAAGTCACGAGTTCCAGATCTGTACCTTGGATTAACACGCATTTCCGGTGCAAAGCTCAGGTAACCTTTATAAAATAATCCAAGTGCTAATTTCCTTCTAAATACAGCTTTTTCTTCGCCAGGTATTTCTTCAACTATTAACTCTTTATCTAAAATCTTTAAAGCATGTTGTAACGTTTCGTTATTAAAAATATATTTTCCCTTTAAAAAATCTTCAGTTTCCCTAGCACGTACAAAACTGCCTGATAACCCTGTTATGACGATCCGTGCTGAGACTAAAAGTTCTGTGTGCTCTGAAAACTCGTACAAAAATGCTGCATTTACTTGCGCATGGGCACTTTGAGCTCGAGGCATGACCTGTTAGAAAAAAACATTGTTTAAATCGATTATTTAAATATACTTTCTGTATAACCCAAAACACATCACTGATCAAAAGGCACTGACACACCTTAAATGAGAAAAAAATACAACTCTGCGACAGTGGAGGCAACTTTGCATTTAATATTACTTTGTCAGTCATGTCTATTTTCAAGAAATCCTCCGGGTAAACTTCAATAATTGCTCCATTT
>SJJU01011339.1:0-14729 GCA_012932125.1 Conopomorpha cramerella
TTATTTATTTATTATTACGCTTACCTTTCGTTGTTTGTTTCGACTTTTACTGAACCCGCCGAAAGATTTAATGAAAAGCTCAGAGTGCATTGCACAGAGGTCGTGGTACAGCACCGGACCAACAAAATGTATAGATCAATGCTCGATTAACAACACGACGATTATTTAGTTACACTTCATGACAACTGCTTTTATAATGTTGTCTACAATTTATTTATAATGAACATAACTTGATGATCTGGTCCTAAGTAACGATTTATGCTTAAGTCGATAACTTTGCAATTTGGCGCAATAAAGACTGTACAGCCGTACTGATAGTAAGTTGCTAAATAAGAAGGTAAAGGCGTGAACGACTATCAACACAGTATAGTGTATAAACAAAGTCGCCGTTGGGAGTGTATCTAAATTCTATATTTGTAATATCTTTGCCAATCCAGTGATTTAGGAAGTCAGTTCAGTCAGTCAGTCAGTCAGTTCATAATGGGTAACATACTGGCAAAATTTTTGACTTTTCAAATCTGGATTCCAAAAAGAGAGCCTACCGTGTGGTGGCGGCGAAAAGAAAATACTGGTGTCACCATCCCACCCACCACATTTCCAGTTTACTTTGCCCGTGCATGGGGTTCCGTAAAAAAGCGACCGATGAATGTCCAGAGGAACGGCAGTAGCACTCTCTGAGAGTTAAAACCACAACCACTTGCGCGGTCGACAACGCCGCATGCCAAGCGTGTCCCGAATATGGCATTCCCCCCCCACCCAATGATCATGGAATAATCATTGGGGAAAGCCCTTGTGTGGCTGATGGTTATTCTTGGTCTTATATATAACATTATTTTTTGCCAGTTTATAGACAGTAAGTAACTTACATAGTCCGTAGGTAGTTTTCGAGCGACTTCTGTTTGTTTGTATCCAAATATAGATCTGAAAAGTAAAAAAAAACATCAGTTAGAATTTAGTCTTCATCTAAGTTTACTTTCGCAGTGACATCTGAACTTTACGGTGTTTAAACCGGACGGACGTGGACAAAGAACTGACTAATTCACTAGCAGTTTTTTGTAGCATTCTCAATCCTAACTCTTTGATAATAAAGGCGACAGTGTAATGAGAACACGTTATGCTATATGATGTAAGGAATGAAAGCGTGGAGTAACCGTTTTGAAGAAATTGTCGTACGATTTTAGACAGGAAAACCTGAACGGTGAAGTTTTTCATGGTCTTTAATTTCATACAATTTCAACTGCTGTTAAGTCCAAAATTCATACATCTATAAGTGTATCAAGTTTATAAGAAACGTACGTGTCTCTGCTACGCCTTTCTAGCTTTGTGACAGAAGTGTCTACTAAACGTAGACAGAATCCGCTTGTTACTAAACAATTGTCTATTGTATCTGCCTATCCCTTAGAGCGACGGCTGTATGTATGTATGTACCTACTCAACAATACGACGCACTGTCAGCGACTTTAAGATGACAAAAGTCTGTGACAGTATGGATATATTATAAAGGCTTCGTTGCGTGAAGCAGCCTGAGGCAAAAACAATTATTCCCCGACTTGAAAAAAGGCGTTTAACCGAAAGAAATTACTGATGTGTGGTTTTCCCGTAGATGCCATTGTTGGAGCTGAACCAAAATATATATGAAACCAAATGAGAAGCACCAGATTTCAAATAAAAAAAAATCTTCCAGATCGGTTCGCCCAGTCAAATGTAACAAGCATAAAAAAATTCATGAAGGAAGTACGAAAAGTGGGAAGAAGTAAATTCAATAAAAGAAGGTTCTCGATTGGTCGACATTTTTTATGTTTTCAGTTAACTGTCCAAAAGGGAGAAGTGTCACAGCTTTCACGAACTAGTTATGAGAATGATCGGGATTGCAATTCACGTGGCCTGTATGCGCGTGCTGCCAGGGAATTTGGAGCACATATTCTCTCTGTCATCTAGTATCGTTGAGAGCGGAAGAGCTGGAGATACTTTGTGCGCACCTCGCTGCATTTACGCGCGGTTCATAATCACGAATCTTACGTATCTTTTCTACAGAAATACGTTATATTTTATTTTCTTTATTTTTCTAGATTAATAGATACAGGAAGACTGCATAAATTGTTGGTACATTTCTCTTCAGTTTTTAATATTCCTTTAATGGGGAATTTTGAAACACCAAAAATTTCTTATCTATAGACTTCGCTAGTAGGTCCAGGATTTCTCTTGGCTATATTTTAGTACATTTTATTTATTATTTGGGTAAGTTACTTTACTTTTGTAACATACATACATACATACACTTCACGCCTGTCTCCCAGAGGGGTAGGCAGAGACTACAGATCTCCATTTGTCACGATCCTGACATACCCCTTCCTTGCTTCATCTAGACATCTACATTCATATATCTTTTCATACATGACCTCCGGTTTCGAGTACTTTTCACGCCACCTTCGGCCAGGACATTTTGTAACATGTAAACAAACAAACAAAAATAACTGACACTTTGATGACGTTTATCGCCCCTAATACAACTAGCGCCATATTCTGTCATAACTAAAAGAAACAAGGGCCTGAAAGTCCCCCATTGACATGTAGATATTTAGAGACAGTACATTAATCTAACGATCAGAAACATTACGATAATCGTGATTAAATCAGCTTTAGTGAAGTACCTCTCCAAAATATAATATAAAGGAAAATTTCCCCTGAAAAGAAAAACTTAGAAAGTTTAGTATGAACAATTAAATGTAAAGCTTTTAATGTTATTAGTTTCCATTAAAAGCTTATTTATCTATTTAAGTATGTTAAGATTCTCATTAAATTTATTGCCATCACTTTCTGTGTAGAGATGTCGAAATCTACTTAAGGCAGGTACAATAGTTTTAATGGGTACCTTAAATCAATGTCGAGATTAAATGTTTTTTCGCAATTAGCGACCGTCTATCTGAGACAATTTTTAACATTAACATTTTTGTAGATTAAATACAATACATATGTACATAAGTTGTCACGCGCTTGGCTTTGGTAATCGGACAATTGTTGTCCTTATTATATTGTGCGAGAAACACTATTAATTATGTACCTCTATATTGTCAAAACAACGCCTAAACGAAAAAAGCATCCGTCAAAAATGTATACCATGAACCACACACGTGTTTAGAAAGACGCGACATAAAAAAACGCACTGTGATTGGCTGTTATATCACACTTAATGCGATTTCCATTTTTTCAACCAATCTCAACGCGTTATAATGTCTTGTCATTGGTTTCTTGTAACTCTTTGCTAGAGGGCAATACAGTTGTGTCATCTGTACATTACCTACTTACTAGAAATCTAAATATATAAAGGGAAAAGCTGACTGACTGACTGACTGACATATCAATGCATAGCCCAAACGGCTAAACGTAGGCACTTGAAATTTGTAACGGACGTAACTTAGGTACCGTAGAGGTGCACTAAGGAAGGAATTATCGAAATTCCCACGGAAACGGGAATTAACGCGAAAATCCTTTTTTATGAAAAATCTAAATCGCTAAAGGTAGACGCTTGAAATTTGGGATGCAAGTACTATTAAACTACGCGAATAAAATCGCGGGGCGTCCACTAGTCGAAACTATGCAGCTAAGCAACGTGTTCTTCGTGCTAATATTATGCAACAGTCAATCGAACATGAGTGCTAAAGGAAATCATAGATTTCTAACACAACGTCTGCGTGGACGTTTGCCATTTCACTATAAATATAGAGTCATGTGCAAATTGAAAGTATGTACATATTAAATAGTAACAGAATTCTACAAAGTCATGTATGAAAACTACCGTACATGTACCTAGGCAAAATGTAACAAGCGGAGCGTCTAGGCACGCCGACGGTTATTTGCTAACGGGTCGTTAAAATGTAAGTAATTGTATGAGATTTACACAGCAGTTAAATGGCATATTCGCAACAGGAAACTATGGCTAGAAAGTGAACGTAGGAGTAGAGAGACTATGAAAGGTATAATATTAACTTTTTAATACAGAAATTGAGAAATTGACGCAGACATCATCACGTCGTATAAGTGTAAACAAAACGCGGACTTAATACTTATGTGTTATCTACCAGTCGACCCCACAACATGGGAGAACATAGGTCTGTATTATTAAATTGTATAAAACAAAAAACACATTGTGCATAGTGCAATTGTCGACGAGTCAAAATCCTAATTTAAATATATAAAAATCAATGCCACTTTTCGTTGTAAATGTAATGTTATAGGTAACTTCGGAACGGGTGGACGGATTTCGCTAATTCTTCCTTTGTTGTGCTTATTAATGACAGCAGAAGGCTCTTATGAAAGAAAAAAATGACATCCTCTGCTGGGCACAGCCCACCCTGGAGGTTATACTAATTTTATATTCATATGCATAGTTAAGACAGGACAAAGTCTGTCGAGTCCACTAGTAAGTTATATATTAGACACACACACTCTTATATAAACACGGTGTAAATTATACCAAAGTTGTTACAGTTCTTTGAAACTGGTTATTCTGTATTTCACATAAAACTGACAACACCGGCCGTGTGGTGACGGCGAATAGAATACACGTGTCACCATCCCAGCCCATCATTTCCCGTCGTCGTGGGGGTAATAAGAGACGAACGAGAGAGCTCTCCAGAGAACAGACAGCAGCGCTCTCTGTGAGTTAAACCACAACACCACTGCGATCGCCAACCCGCCTGCCAAGCGTGGCGATTATTGGCATTTCACCCCAAATGATGGAAAACATTGGCGGACACTAGACCCTCATCGGTCAGTGGACGTTATGTGATGACTGATGATAATGACAAACTAGGTGTAATTGAGGAATAGTTATACCGCGTTTATTAGTAGGACCGACAATGTCTGATGAGTTTATATTTTAAACAACACTAACAACCTGCCGAGACATCAGATGCAATATCAACGCCATTGCTCCGGTTACCGTGACCGAACGTAACCCTGTGAGAACCAACAGCTCCAGCCCATTGTCAACGCCAGACTAGTCTTCCGTCCTAGCATCACCCACATGAACCTTATTACAACAGCAATAGGAGCTATACAAAACGCGGACGCAGTTTCCGAGGGAAAATTTATGTATATTTCGGTGTTGTGAGAAATTTTTGAGCGATTTAACTGTTTTGATTATAAAGTTGCCGCTCCATGACGCTCGCTGTTACGGTAGTCTCGGAGTTTTGTAATAAAAAAATATGTATACAAATAAGTATAAGTATATTTAAATCGCGAGGTCAATGAATGCGTACCGAATGTTTACGAACTTGATCTTGAGTTAGAGGTAACTTAACAGTTATAAACGTTGAAGCTTAATGTACGGGTTTGTATCTCTGTTCAGGGATTCCAGGAAAAATGTCGCGACTACATTTGCAATCCGCAACACCTTCCAGCCCGGCTTTTCCCGTCGTGGGGGTCGTAAGAGGCGACCGAGGGATCTCTCCAGAGAACGGGCAGTAGAGCTCTCTGTGAGTTAAAACCACAACACCACGGCGATCGCCAACCCGCCTGCCAAGCGTGGCGATTACTGGCATTTCACCCCAAATGACGGATCTCATTGGGGAGGCCCTCGTCCAGCAGTGGACGTTATGTGGCTGATGATGATGTACCACCTTCTGGTTGTCTCTTTTACACCAATATTATTTTCTATAGAAAATGATTTACGTCCTGGATCCCAACTGTCAATTTTACTACTGATTTGACAATTTGGATCTAGATATACCCTCGTACGCAGTAAGGGACAGAAGATATTGTCTCTTACTCTATCTCTCCTGAAGTTTTTTCATATCGTTATCTCGTTTTATTATAAACATCAGATTAGGATTGCAAGTCTCTTGGCCCGATTGTGTGACGTTTCTTTTGACGATAACCAAAAGGAAATTCTGGACGACAGATTGACATGACAATTTTTTGTTTTTTTTTTTATTCTTGGCTCTTATGTTCAGCTTTAAAGTCGACAATTCTGCCACAAAGTAGTTCTCTTCGTGTTCAAGTTGGTGTCATTATCATAGTCTAACAAGTCAAAGTCGTGTCAAAAACTCATTAAAACATGAGGGTGGACCATCACATTTCAATGCTACGTGGAAAATTACACGGCTATAACAAATTGATCAAATAGAAGTCCTCTCCTTTACTTCTCACTCTCACCACATTATTTTTCATCACCAGCACATTATTACACTAATTCCACCATATTAACACAATAATAATAGCGAAAAATGAATTTTGAAAATGAGAAATAAAGAAGCCATTTGAATCTCATCGTTTCCCGTATCAATACCAAACGTCAATCTGTCAAACAAACATCGCTAAAAGCCCGCCATGAATGAAGTAATCTTCCTCCATGCAACAACAATCAATCTTGGCAAGTTTGTGAACCGCTAGTAAAACTGAAAAGATAAACCGGCAAATAACCGTGAGACAGTCGTAAACACTCGCTATTGTAAACAATAATGGCCGTTTAAGATTCCAATCTTATGTTGTCTTAATAGTGACATTGATACGTCACGTCTTCTTGAGTCAGTGTTTACTACCTTCTAATATAAAACCCGCTGACCCGGCAAACGTTCTTTTGCCAATATAAATTATTAACAGTGTTTCCCTGCTATTACATGGTATAAAATTAAGTCGCCTCCCGCTATCTGTCCCTATCTGGCCCGTTGGTGTAGTGGTCAGCATGTCTGCCTCTGCTCCGTAGGGTCGTGGGTTCGATTCCCACCGCTGGCAGGTATTTAGTTGATGAGCTTTTAAGTACTTGTTGGATGTGTCTGGTGTTTTATTTATGTAAGTATGTTTTAAATGAAAAAAAAATATATTTATTTATAAGTAAATTTCTGATTTCATTGACTGATTTCCATAACACAAGTGCTTTAGCTACTTAACATGGGATGAAGGCAATATGTGTGTTGTTGTAAAATATTTAATTATATTTATTTATGTAAGATCTTAAATGCTCAGATCTTTAAAACTACGCAACGGATTCTGATGCGATTTCCTTAAGTAGATAGAGTGATTCTTGAGAAAGGTTTGTCTGTATGATACATGCAAATAATAAAGGGAAACATACAACACAAACAATGTTTTCCAGGTCAGCTAGTTAAACATAATTTATACCATTTACTCTAGAATCACTCTATCTGTAAAAGAAAACCGCATTAAAATCCGTTGAGTAATTTTAAACATCAAACTAAGCCTACATAGGGACAGACAGCGTGAGGCGACTTTGTTTAATACCCTGTATTTGATTACTAGCTGTACCGAGTGGCGTTACTCACATTTTTTCCGTTCCCGTGGGAATTTTGGGATAAAATGTAGTACCGGTAGTAGTGCAGCTTCGCAACAGTAAAAGATTTTTTAAAATCGGTTCAGTAATTTCGGAGCCTATTCGATACAAATAAACAATCATAGCTTTCCTCTTTAGTATTGACTAGCTGTACCGCTTGGTGTTACTCGCGTTTTTTTTCGTTCCAGGATAAAATGTGGCCTATGTAGTATTCTAATGATGAAGGAATTATCGTAACCAGTCCAGAAGTTTTTGAGTTTATTCGTTACAAACATTATATTAGTGTAGATGCGAAAGATTTTTACTTATTTAAAACCTTTTTAATTTATTGAAAACTAGCTGTACCGCGCGGTGTTACTCGCGTTTTTTCGTTCACGTGGGAATTGGGGATAAAATATAGCCTATGTTACTCAGTAATAATGTAGCCTTCCAACAGTGAAAGATTTTTTCAAATCTGTTCAGCAGTTTCGAAACCTATTCAATTCAAACAAATAAACAAACCTTTCCTCTTTATAATATTGGTATAGATAAGCAAGCGTTTCGCCACCATTCTGTCTGGGTGTGGAGTATGCATGCCTGTTAGGTACCTGTTCACCCGTGACTTAGACGCCCCGACACAGTACCTATGTGTGTGCCGTCGTAAATCTTGAACACTTACCGAAGATCTTTGGACCTCATAGTGGTGATAGGCTCACTTGATGAAAAGGAGCTGCTGAGCTTAATATTTGTCATAAGTAAAATAATGCACATTCTAGAACGTGAACCAAACACGACTCAGGTAAGTTATGCTTTGTCTGACTCTAATTTCAATTGTCAAAAAGAGACAAAATATGCTTCCTGAAGCATTGTGTTGTTTCATATACCTATATTTCATATTATACTTTAGACATGCAACGATTTTCTAAGAAATTAGAAGGTGTTTAAACAATGATATTATTATATACTATCATCATCAGCTCATATTTGTCCACTGCTGGACATAGGCCTCTCCGATTGCACGCCATTATATGTCATACTTGACCGAAATGTCTTTATGTTTAATCATAATGTGTCATTTACTGAGAAGTGGTCCCCAAACCGCAGTTTTAATGGTCCTCCAGCGGAGCTATTATTAATTACCGACATTTCTGTAGTAATTAAGGCATTTTCGCGTTCTTAGAACATAATGTCAATAAGGTTACACAAGTAAAAAAAAATAATTTTAAAGAAAGAATAACCGACACCAGCCTCCAGTACCGACTAGTCCCTCCTACTTTTTTTTAAAGATACCCTCGATTTATCTGGTCTACTAACATCAAACCCCGATTTCCTTATCATGGAATCACTTGTATTGTTGTCTATTTAACAAAGACAATTTTTTCAACCCCTCCACTCCAGCCTACTTAAAGAAACGATTTGAGTTCATCAGTTCGTCCTCGAGTACTCGATCTATGCGTTTATCGCATTTCCTCACTCTCAAATGTCCCCAACACTCCCAAAAATATTATAATAACTCATTTACTGTTTCCGCCATCCGTCTTTGGAATTCCCTTCCCATTTCAATTAGAAGTGTAGACTCTGTTAAATCGTTTAAAAGAAAAGTAAAAGAATATTACTTAAACTCCAATTGTTTTTAATATGATTAGTGCGTGTATAGTATCATATTTATTATTATTATAGTTCTAGATATATATGTATAGTATATGATTAGGTATATTGTATATATTTCTATATAGGTATTCTATTTTAGTTTTTTTTTTTTTTTATGATTAATTTTATTATGTTGTTTGGTTTTTGATTACCTGACGTATGAACCTGCCATTAAATTTCTATTAACCTTTCATGTCAGCAAAACAGGTAGCCTGGAAGAAATCGCTTTCAGCGATAAGGTCGCCTTTTGTAACCTTACCATTGTCTCATCAGTGTTTAAATATGTAATATCTTAGTGTGCAATAAAGTGTTCATTCATTCATTCATTCATTCAAAGAAGAATGATTAAAATCAGTTCACCCAGTCAAAAGTTCTGAGGTGACAAACACAAAAAACTCCGCAAATGTTAGAACCTTCTCCGTTTTTTTTCTGTAGTGGGTTATTTATAATATAATTTGTTTATTAATTTTTTCCTTGTACAGCATAAAATTACAGATCAAAGCCTGAATGCCGTTAAGGTTACAAGTGTTAATGGCCCGTTATGTTACGGTGCGATGTGGAATCGGCACAAGTCGATCTGACCATCAGCTGCGCCTGCGCAAGTCATGTTACTCACCGGGTTTGCGGCGTTGCGCAACTCGCTAGCCGTAACTGTGAGTAGGCAAATAATGTTCTGGCTTTAAGGCACGTATTCTGAAACAAATTGTCAATGTTCGAGTGACGGTTGGGTATAGATTGTCTCTTTTACAGAAAAACGATTGGAGCGATACAGATGTTACTTGTTATGTAGAGATGAGGGGGGTTTCTGAATACGGCATAAAATTTTTAATATTTTGTTTAGTGCTCAGTTAACAAGCGTTTGACCACTATACTGCCTGATGCTAAGCAGAGATAGCATACTTGGTCATTAAGTTCCTACTCGTATTTAACCGGGACTTGAAGACCTCCAGACTGTACTGCGCAGGAAAATCGTTCGGCAAATCGTTCCACACCCTGGCAGTACGCACTATGAAAGTAGAAGCAAACCGTTTGGTTCGCGTATATGGAATGTCCACCAGGTATGGATGACGTTCCGCCGTTCTCCTGGTTGTCTTATTGTATTGACACTGTCCAAAATGCACCCGAAATAATATACAGATAGGCTTCCAACCTTGCGGCGATGCTCTAGGCTCTATAGCCGAGCATCAAAAAGCTTGTCGTCACCTATAAGCTTTCTAGCACGCCTCCAACGCCTCAAGCTGATAGTTTGCCGATCCATCCCAAAGGTGTGAGCATGATAACACATTCTCATAAATTTTATAGCGGGTAATTAGGGCGCGGAAATTGACCAAAGATAAGCCGTAATACCTGGTTTAAACTTTTAATATAATGTCAGTGCGCGTTTTTTAAAAAAAGGGTCGAATACATTCTCAGTTATTTCCATTAGACAGAGAAAAAAATATCAATATCCTTTTTTTTCCTGACGTGCGTCACTTTTGGCACTGGCTGAAAATCACCGCTGCGGGCGCGAGCCCCAGCATAAATGTTAACTCGGCAGAAGCACATTAAAACATAAATCACAAAAATCTGTCAGAACGTCAAAGAAAATTCCCTAATTGGTTCCTCCGATCCTATAGATAGACGAAGATCTTCTGATAACAAAGTAAAATGTCTTCCACGGTACAAATCCCGCGGTTTTGGAGTTGATTGATGATTTGATTGATTGATGTGATTGATGACTGCATTTAAATATTACAGCAGCATTTTATTAAATGCAGTCTTTATTATTAATGTACATAAATCACAAGAAATGTTTTGTAGGTACATTAATATCATTCTCATTAAAAAAATAAATGTCAAGGTGCAACAGACAATGTTATGCGCGATCGGTCAACAAACAGGTAGACTCGCTCAAGGCGCTAAGTAGGCAGTTCGAAGCCTTGGAGGCCTAGTATGGGCGTATAGAAAGAAGCAATCTGAAAAACAAACACGCCCTATGATCGACTCTTCTTTGTTAGTGGCTTTTTGGTTACGTTAGAAAAGTTAAATAAGTGCTTTGAACACATTGCAAATCATGAAATGTAACCCGTTAACAGACAGAAGGTGTTTGAAATCCATTGATTTGAGACTGTATTTCAACGGTCTATGGTTCAAAATTAAGTGGGATCTACATATATTCCCTCTACCTGTTAAAGAGATAGCGGGTGATTTAATCATAGTTTGTTATTCTAGATATTTTATTGGTGTTTGTGTTACTACTTATTTTTGTTTATATCTTAGGTAACGTGTATTCTTTGTAAAACTAAACCCAAGACCCATCATCATCGTCACCCACTGATGAGGGCCTTCCCCAATGATTACTATGATCATTTGGGGGTAAATGCCAAAAATCGTCACGCTTGGCAGGCGGGTTGGCGATCGCAGTGGGTTTGTGGTGGGTCTGTGTATTTTAACATGTTACTTCTCTATTTACAAATGCGACTTTATCTGAAACTAATCAAAAAGAGCGTTCTTTGGTTACGACGATCTTAACTTATAGATAATTTATGCATTCACTCATGTATTACTGTCCAGTTGGTCGGATACTTGACTTGTAACCGGGAGGTCGCGGGTTCGAGTCCGGCTACTGGACGTGTACCCTTTTCAGAGACTATGTACACAACGCAACGCTCGTACGGTGAAGGACAACATCGTGGTGAAACCCGCACACCAAATGATGTGTGAACCCTATAACGGCGATGGGCTCACCCCCTGTCACGTTGGGTTAAATACGCGCGCGTGAATTGTGCGCATTTGCTTAGCAAATGCCTCTGATGATTAAAAGGTGTGAAGTGTGTAAATGTATAAAATATATGTGGTAGAGATATCCTCGTATAAATTAAACCAACCACTTACAGGTGAATGGCCAATATCTAAACGAGCTAAGCAATAAAACTAGAAACTATACTGAAGATTATGCATCGGAAATCAAATGGTGTTTCTAAGTAGGTTATTTACCTACAAATGTATACTTTTCACCGTGCATCTATCACCCACGAGACAATTCCGAGCGCTTTCTTCAGATCAAGGTTACGTCGTCGGTAGCACATGATCTCACCTCTCTCTATATGTAGAGAGAAAGAAAATATATTTACATTTTATTTATATGATTGCTAGTGGACTCGACAGTCGTTGTCCTGTCTTAACTATTAATATGAATATAAAATTAGTATACCCTCCAGGGTGGACTGTGCCCAGCAGTGGATGTCACGAAATATAAACTATCCTATCTCTCAAATTAGACGAAATTACATATAAATGCCAACTTTTGTGAATATCGGTAGCCTTGGTGAAGAGTTCATTGGGAACAAACATCATGACACTGGATGAATATATAAACATTAAGATTTTTGGAGGTTTTATTTTCTTCGATTGATTTTAATTCGAGACTGGCTGGCGTGTACTATCAAATGTTTTGTCTGTGCCTTTTTCAGAACCTATGTAGGTATTGAAAGGAAAACATTGACGGGCCAGCTGGTGTAGTGGTCAGCATATCTGCCTCTATTCCGTAGGGTCGTGGGTTCGATTCCCACCGCTGACAGGTACTTAGGTGACGAGCTTTTAAGTACTTGTTGGACGTGTCTGGCTGTTTATTTATATAAATATGTATTTAAAAGGAAAAAAATGTATTTAAGTAAGCATATTTCGTCATTTGAATTCCATAACACAAGCGCTCTACTTAACATGGGATGAAGGCAATGTGTGTATTGTTGTAAAATATATTTATTAAATTATTAATATCCCTCATTTCGTTCTGTGAAATACGCTTTGGATTAATAGATGCCTCTGTGTATCACACTTTTCAAATTCAAATTATTTATTTGCATTCCACAATGTTAAGTTCTTAAGATAAAACACGTATAGTATCATAGGTACATGACAACATTGCGGACCCTGGTGGGCACAGCAAATTACTACTACTTATAGTAAGGGAGAGGAAGATGCTTTAGATTATTTTTGGGATAACCGGCTTAAAGTGAACTTTTTTTCTTATTTTTTATTAGACGATGACAGACTTTCAGTTCCCAGGCAGGGGAGAGTGTAATGTTACCTGATATAATGAAATGTTCAGTAAGTTCTATGTCACAATATCTTATACCTAAACCACTTGTATCTACCGTGTCGTTTACGACACACTGATTAATCAATAAAACTGTAAATTCCTATAAAAGTGTGGTCCATATGCCTACCGTGTCATTAGCGACACACCATTTTCCAACTTTACCGTATGTGCAAAAATGTTTATTAATATTTTTCTTCGTGTATTTGTGACCCTTTTATTGCACATAAACTAATTTTCGTTATATTCTAGCTTACAATAATAACTCAGGAACAAGTGGGCTAAGCATAAATAATTTGAAAAGGTACAAATAAAAAAACGAAAATAATTCGAACATGAGACGTTCACTTTTGTTTTTCAACTTTTAAACCTTGATATTATGCTAATTTGACGTATGTATTATCCTACTAATATTATAAACGAGAAAGTTTGTATGTCTGGATGGATGTTTGTTACTCTTTCACGAAAGTACTGGACGGATTTTGATGTAACTCGGCAGTATTGTAGCTTATAAACTAGAATAACATATAGGTTATAAGGTATTTTGGTAAAACAACGTTCGCCAGGTCAGCTAGTCTCTAATAAAATTGTCTTGGCTTAATTCACGCTGCAGTTACACTAACCAACGGTGTCCACTCGCGAGGGCGTTTTAAGAACACTCCTTTACATCTAATGCATTTCGCTGAAGCTCCACAATTTTCCGCAATACTAAACATATTGTGCACACTGCCTATTTTGTTACGGTCCTGTTAGGCTAACAGTTGATAAGCATTGGATGCCAGCAGGTCGGAATTACCAGAGCACCCTGTGATTATGTAAGTACGGTCGGTCAAGCAACTATTCTACCACCCTAAGTTTGAAACTCATATAAATGTCATTAGACGTTAAGGTTCAGTTTTTACTCGTCACACTATAACAACTCTGCCTTATGGATGTTTAAGTGACACAGGAAAATTTATAGACAGTTTTCTTTGCCGACCGTACATGCGTGCTTCGCTGGAGACTTGAAACGGTGCAATTTCATACATATCGACGATGGAGATATGGCGATGGCAATTTGTATAAATTCGTGTAATTTGTTCCAGTTACTCGATCCGCGCGGCTATGTTATTGAATACGCGTAAGGTACTGCCTATGTGACTCATAGAACTATCCATAAGATCCTAATACACTCAGTTGCAGAAAGGACTTCAAAATTTTAACTAGCTGGTGCCCGCGACTTCGTCTATATCTTTATAAATTGTAGCCTATGTGTTATTCTGATGTATAAGCTACTTCATAGGAAAGTTTAATTGAAATCCAATCAGTAGTTTTTGCGTGAAAGAGTAACAAACATCCATCCACACATACAAACTTTCACGTTTATAATATTAGTAGGATGAACCAATCAGAACACTGAAGTCAAGTTTGCTCTTGAAAAATCATGAATAAAAACTTATTATACAAAAGGTGTCGCAAAGCTTATAGCCTAAGAACTCGTGCAGTATTTTTACAATAGGACAACCAGGAGAACGGCAAAACGACATCCATACCAGGTGGATTTTCCATTATACATTGCGAACCAAACGGTTTGCGGCTACTTTCATAGTGCGAACCGCCAGGATGTGGAATGACTTGCCGGAGTCTGTGTTTCCTGCGCAGTACAGTCTGAAAGTCTTCAAGTCGCGGGTGAATAGGTACCTAATGAACAAGTGTGCTCCATCGTAGACCACATCGCTGCTTAACATCAGG
>SJJU01011340.1:0-19301 GCA_012932125.1 Conopomorpha cramerella
GGGGGGGGGGGGGGGGGTAGCCTTCTGTCTTGGATCCCACATAGTTATTAAACTAAAGACGGTATAGAATAGAAATAAGAGGAAAAAATATATATGTGCGCTGCATTGCAATGCATACGTATGATTTTTTAATCTAAATAGTGGGAGACAGCATTATTACCAACGAGGCACAAATTGCCTTTCGGGAGAGCACCACGGGTGAATGCGGAGGACTAAACCAAGCAGAACTGACGTTCTAACCTACTGCTAAGGCCCTATCAGCTATATATTATTTTTACAATAATACTGTTCAGTAAATAGTCTAAAAGCGCGGCGTTTCCCATACTGACCGTTGTAAATAAGCCATCCTGTATGCTAAACCTAAAATACTTATCCAGATGCACAACAGCGTGTTTCATACATTAATGTATACTCCCGTACTATGCTAACAGAGTGCTTGTTATTCCCACTGAGTCCAGGAACTAATAACTTAATGTGTTCTGAATATGTGCAAATAAATTTCAGGCCTCCGACTAAATAACGCCGGAATCCAATATGACGAAGTGTAATTTCAGGATACGCTGTTAATATTAATAAACGTGGTCTGTTTGTTCTTTAGTTTGGGATGAATGAAACTATAATTAGGACGTACTTACAGCACAATTTAGTTCATATCTATGTGTTTTCCTAAAGGTACCGTCTGGATATAAAAGTAAAATAATTTAAGATTTTATAAAAAAAAGAACCGATATCAACCAGCATTTTTTAAAAGTTCCCCTCGATTTATCGGGTTTGCCACCATCATAGCTTAGAAATATCACCTTTTCAACAAAATAAAAAAAAATAACAAAAATCGGTTCATAAACAACGGAGTTATCCGCGAACAAACATATAAAAAAGCATATATACGGTCGACTTGAAATCGATTAAAAACAGAGTTAAAAAACAGAAGATATCAGAATGATTATATTTTTAATGTTTGTGAAGAAATTAACAGAAAATTGTCTACGAATGTCGATAATTCTTTGACCATTGGACATTGTTATATGTATCGTGAGTAACATAGACTTTATTACAGCAAACTAATATAAGGGCCTTACTAATAATGGCGGAATTGCTATTTCGAAGATACACAAAGCTCAACTTAACTTGTCAGTTGTATGTCAAATACGGAATAACCAGTTCAAGTAGATCTGTAATAACGGTTGTATAAGTGACAACGCGTTTATTGGTAAGGGGGTTAGTTTTTAAGGCTATTAAAGATTTTGATGAATCTTTATAATACTTAAATGTATCGAATAATTGTTATTAACGATGTTATTTATCTCGAAATTTCCACGTTACACAAGGCGTACAGCGTATATACACTGTATGCATGTATCCAAATAAAGTAATACAATAAAACATTTCTGAACACAGGTAAAAAAAAAATCCATCACAAAACCAACACCGCAGATAGCCGAAAAATAATGAATCGAGAAAGTAACGCGCTCATAGTCGTCGGTAAATTCACAAACATTACTCTCTACAATGGGCCCAGTCAGGTCTGAGTAACGTTTTTATCACACCGACTGTCATAGGGGATCAGATGACAAAAGGTCGCAATGAGTTATGAAACTGCGAACGGGGTCCAGCGTTAAACGATCGTCGTTTTTTTTTTTCATTCGTTCTCACCCCGTTGAAATGCGCCTTGCGGCTGGGATTCTATGGTGGGATGAGATGCTGAGAGGTTGTCCTGGTGGTGACCATAGGGGGTGTCAGGGTTCAGCACTTTGCCGGCGCGAGACAAAAAAATGGTATTCCCAATATCGAATTATTTCCTGAAACAAGAAAAATGAACGGTAATCTGTCGGTTCTGAACTAAATCTTTATTTGTACTTCACTAATTTCCAAATGATCTTACCTTTAAACAATTCATTTTAGCATGGTGATTGCCTAAACCTCAAATTTAGCAATGTCCGCGTGACCGCCTTCAATCAGTCAACCAAAATTCAAAGGACTGACGTCGGCACTTAACTTTATTGACAAACGACAGACCCGCATCACCGATACTCTAAGCCAAACGTTCCGTTTTACGCAACACAAAATAAAATAAAACTGCAACGTTACAGGGGTTTTCTGTAAGCTTAATATGTACGTGTTTCCTTTTAGCTCCAGTTGTATAAACTTTTGCAGTTCGTTTTTTTTTTAAATAATAAACTTATTCATCATCGCCATCATCAGGCACATGACGTCCACTGCCTGACGAAGACCTGTCACAATGATTTCTCAGGAGAGTTCCCTCGGTCCCCTCTTACAACTCCCACGACGGGAAAAGTTGGGCTGGTGTGGTGACACATGTATTCTATTCGCCGTCACCACACGGCTAAGGAGCTTTTTAGCTGTCACATTTCTTCTTAATTTAACACAAGACTCTTAAGAATTATGCCTCAAGTGGGAAATCCAAAATAAGTCAATAAAATTGTACCCGAAATTTGACATAGGAGTGGGTTAACTTTTTGGTCTCTGCTGGCAAATCGTTTTTTTTTATCACTATGAACAAGCGTTTGACCACCATCCTGCCTGATGATAAGCAGCGGTGTGGTCTACAATGGAGCACAGCTGTTCATTAGGTAATTCGTTTCTGAATACTCATCATCATCCTCAGCCTACATTCGTCCACTGCTGGACTTAGGCCTCTCCAATTGCACGCCACTGTGATTTGTTTTCGGCTTTTCAGATTTACCTTCTGCTATCTAAAGATGGCTGTTTGTCGATGAGCTATGTCGATAACTTTGGGTTTCTACCGTATCACTGTATAAAGAAGAATCACGGCCTACCTATTCACCCGCAACTTAAAGACCTTCAGACTGTACTGCGCAGGAAACACAGACTCCGGCAAGTCGTTCCACATCCTGGCGGTTCGCACTGTGAAAGTGGACGCAAACCGTTTGCTAAATTATCTTTGTTTTAATAAAACAATATATAAAAATAGAGGTACCATGGACACTCAGTGGAATTATCTACCAAACTTTCTATTTTCTATCACGAAAAACCCCCGTCTCATTCCCGGAAGTCCAACTTCAAACATTGTTTCTTCTAAATATCAACAAGAACCTAAAAGTCCCCTTCATTGTGAATTCAGTTCGATTATAAAATTTTATCATTTCACTCCGACCTATTTCCAATTTCTTTACTCGAGTTTGTTAGTTTTTTTATGCAAACTTGGAAAGTCTGCATTTTACCTCTCTTTCACTCCGGGGAGAGAAAATGTCCCGAAACTTTTTAATACCGAGTGAACTTTTCGTTTACTTGAAACTGTGTATTTTTTATCGACTCGATACTTGCAAGTTTTGTATAAGTACCTTACTGTTATTGTTTATACTGCGATTCGCTTGAACAAGCTCTTAAGACTTCAGCGATCCATTATTCAGATTGTACATTTTTAGATGGCTGATATTCAGAGTCGTAAGAAGAAGTTTATCTAAGTCTCAGAACTGTCAAAATGCATTGTAATATCAGTCTCAGTAAAGAATTTGTATTCACAGTTGAGAAACAGTATGAAACAGTCAGAATAGGTCATGTCTGAGCTAAGACTTTAAATCGGGTACCTACCTCTCGGCGTACGGGCCATTTTTGGAGACGCGCAGTCTACTTGCCTCTTTTCAACCCACACGTTTTCTTGACTCCATACAAATTATCTTTGCCCATCCCTTTTTTATTGCCAACTCTCACCTTTCTGGGGCATGACGACCAAATTACGGAGACTCCGCGTCGGGTCCTCGTCGCGTCTTCAGTCGTTAACAGGCTTCATAATGTTCTTCGAGCTGTATGCCAGCGATTAGCAAACTCACGCAAGCTTTCAACGTTCCCTCGACTGCGGACTGAGGTTTGCCAACAGTATGATCTGTGGCAAGAAGCCTTCAAACAACTTCTTGATCTATGGTATACCATTTGACAGTTTATGTTGAATAAATGTTTTCAGTCGTAGTATGAATTTGTAAATAATTGACATCAATCTATTACTTAGCTCACTAAGATCAAGCTCAGCTGAGAAAGCTTACAAAAAATATCTGAATATAAGACGGCTTAAGATTACTCCGTGATGTCCGAGTCAGCGGTCAGCTAAGACGCTCTAGAGTAAACTCAGAAGCAACAACTCTACTTGCCTAAGTCTCGTTGTTATAGCGCTCTTGTCCCATACCATCAGGCCATAAAGGTAAATATATTAAATGGCGCGAATGTAATCAAAGACAAGCTCGAGCTTACCTTTGTTATTTTACTCGAACTATATACCCGGTGAACAACATTGAGTTATATTGTCTGTCCGTGTTTCATTAAAAAATGATCTATACTTACATTTCTTATGTAACCGTGTAAGTACAAGTTGGCATCATGTGGCTTTTAATATTCTTTTTAATTTGGCATGGTTGGCAAAGGCTTTAAAAAAATTATATCATTTTTTAGTGAAACGCG
The DNA here is from genome assembly GCA_012932125.1 of Conopomorpha cramerella. Taxonomy (NCBI): domain Eukaryota; kingdom Metazoa; phylum Arthropoda; class Insecta; order Lepidoptera; family Gracillariidae; genus Conopomorpha; species Conopomorpha cramerella. Next base: position 4,435 of record SJJU01011340.1, read on the forward strand.
CACAGACTTTGTGTAATTTGTGGTCACGAGTGGACCACGACGCATGCAATTGCGTCGAAATGTCGAGTAAAACAACAAAGGTAAGCTCGAGCTTGTCTTTGTTTATATTCGCGCCTATATACCCGGTGGACAATATTGAGTTGTAAATTATATGTATTTTTTAAGCGAATTTAATTGAAAGCAAGTTTGACTATAACTTCACTGTTTGTATTTCTTTAATTAAGTTAATTCGTAAAGAAATTCGTTCACATTTAACGATCCTTGGTCACAAAATTGCTGAGGCTAAGACTTGGCCATTGTAAATTTGTAACAAAATGATGTTGCCCAAAAATGTTTATTTCGTGTTCGCTGAAGGAGTTCACAGAGGCCATAATAGGTTATTTTAGTTAAGTATGTCTAGTTTTACAAAAGTGTTAGAATGTTTTGTTAGTGAAGTATTATTTATTATGGTTAAGTAGAGTACATATTTGTTAATTTTGTCTTTAAGATTACCTATTTATTCAAAAGCATTACGTATTAAGGTCACCTGTTATGTGATGTTCGTAAATAAATAAATAAACTTAGTTACAATGGATGGGTAACCGTTTCGAGACGATAATTTTAGAGCCTTTTTGTGGTAACAGCAACTCTTTCGGGGCTCTTTCACATCTTGCCCGTCGACAAATTATTTACAAAACTATTAACAGTTATAACTACTTATAATTTTAAATTGTACTTCTAAATAGTTGAGCAAATTTGTTGTTGAATTGTACGTAATTTCTAAGACGTTTATATTTTCTTTTCAGAATTATAAAACTTTCCTGGAATACAAGTTTTCAATTATCCTTGTTCGGGTAGACTTAGATTTGTAACTTAATTTCATTGAAGACCTACTTAGTTTGTAGAAATGTCTGCGTGAAATTTCCTATTATCTATAATGTTCGAGGTAAAATACTCTACATTGATTATTCGTACATAAAAACCAATGGAGTAGGTATATCAATTTTACATTATAGAATCTGAATTTATAATCTTTATATATAAAAACAAAGTCCTAACTGATTTATTCATCACTGACTCATCAACGCTCAGCAACAACCCATGAAAAGCTGAAATTTTGGGTAATTTTTATAGTTCATTAGGATTTTTCATAATTCATCCCCTAGGGATCTAAAAAGGGAGGTAGAAGTAGAAGTTTATATGAGAAAAATGTTAATACTGAAATTACGCGGTTGAAATCGCGGGGCGTCGACTATATACACCGCCTAAAGTATCGCCGCAAAGTTGTGAGCATACCTGTCTTCTATCGGGTTTATTTCGGAGAGTGTGCTACGGAGTTGCACAGCCTAAATACCGTCGCGCTTTAACAATAGGACATCCAGGAGAACGGCAACACGTCATCCATACCAGGGGGATATACTATTCATGCGAACCAAAAGCTTTGCGTCTACTTTCATATTGCGAACCGCCAGGAGGTAGAATGACTTGCCGGAGTTTGTGTTTCCTGCGCAGTACAGTGTGAAGGTCTTCAAGTCGCGGTTGAATAGGTACCTAATGTACAAGTGTGCTCCATCGCAGACCACATCGCTGCTTAACATCAGGCAGGATGGTGGTCAAACGTTTGTTCACAGTGAAAAAAAACCTCATCCATACCAGATGGACGCAAACAAAACAGGATGTAGAATGACTTGTCAGAGTGTGTGTTTCTTGCGTAGTAGTACGAAGATCTTCAAGTCACGGGTTAAGGTACCTAATGAACAAGTGTGCTCCATCATAGACCACATCGCTGCTTAACATGAGGCAGGGTGGTGGTGGAATTATAAACGCTTGTTAACTTATTTAAGAAAAATGTCTGTGTGTCCGTGAATAAACAGACACGCAGGTTGAACAGATTTTGATAGAAATACTAAAATTATTGAAGCATAAAAGGCTTTTATTTAAGGACACGCGACTAACAGTAGAGTTACAAGAATTAATAAGAAACGCTACATAGCGCATAGATACTGCATCCAAAGTTTAAAATAACGTGAAACTTAACGCCATGTGTGACTCACATGCCTACCTCGTTATATTAAAAATAAAAAAAATAAAATAAATACACTTCACGCCTTTAATCCCAAAGAGGGGTAGGCAGAGGCACTTGCTAAAGCCAGTACCCACGGTTCACCACGCGTATTTAACCCAACGTGACAGCGGGTGATCCCATCGCCATTATAGGGTTCACACACCTTGTGCTGTGCGGGTTTCATCACGATGTTGTCCTTCACCGTACGAGCGTTGCGTTGCGTACATAGGCTCTGAAAAAGAGTCCCATTCTTACAGGTCCAGTAGCCGGACTCGAACCCGCAACCTCCCGGTTACAAGTCGAGTGTCCGACCAATTGGACCACAGACGCTCGTTATATTAAATGAAAAATTATCCAATTTAGACTACTACTACTACTACTACTACTAACTATAAAAACTAAAACTGCAACACACACAGAGAGCCCAACCGCACTACACACCACACATAGGAGCTGCAAATAAACGAATGCTCGTATTTCAGCTCGCACCGCTAAGCCCTTTGTCCCGCTGCCAAACCTAACTGGACCAAGTAGCAAAATAAATAAAATTTGCTGTCGGATTGCTGAACCGTACGGCTACGGCCATGACCAAGTGAACAATACAATGTTAACATGAACTGAGTGTTCGTAGAAAACATATGATACGTCAGCTCATGACAGTGACGGAATTGGGTTTATAAGCGTCTAAATTCCGTGCATTGTCAGCAACGCGTTTAACTTTAGTGAGGGAATGTTGATGGTTTACAAGCATTTTTTATTATGAAGCCCTGTTTGTTATTGTTTTAATGGTTTTTTATGAAGTAACGAGAGATATATGAATATTATTTACCTATATATTAAGGTATGTACGTTTTTTATATATGTAGATGTAGATTATTAAGTATTCAGAAAAGCTCATTAAATATTAGACATACATTAAATATTCAGAACTAAACTCATTTATTATTCAGAAACACATTAAATATTCAGAACTAAACTTATTTACTATTCGGAAATACATTAAGTATTCAGAAAAGCTCATTAAATATTCAGAAATACATTAAATATTCAAAACTAAACTCATTTATTATTCAGAAAAACATTTAATATTCAGAAACACATTGAGTTTAAATATAGATTAATTAAATTAATTATATAATATAATTATTATACTTAAAAACGCAAAAATCAACTTAAATACTATGGCTTTTTTTTCAATCGTTTAATCACCATCCTGCCTGTTTCGACATTTCTTTACTTCATTTAAAAAAAAAATATTTCTATAACAATAACAATCATTGGGCAAATAAAATAACGAGCTGGCCCCCAACGAACAGCAAGTGACAACGGGGCCGCCCTAGGAGGAGATGGTGCAACGAGATCAGAAACTGGTGGACATCAACGCAGAATTGGGAAGAGTGGAGAAAGGGAAGAGAGACTTTTTCCCAGTGGGATCTAGTTGGCTAGTAGTAGTAGTAAGTTACCTTAAAGAAACGTATTCCCTTCCTTAACTTATTTAAGTATTGAAAATGATAAAGCAATGAAGAACGTTTGTTCTTTGTATAACTTATTCTTCGGTAATACTTCTTATGCGTAATATTATTGAATAGACGACAATGAGGAGGTTAAAAAAAAAAAACCATCCGTCAAAGATCGTGTAAAACGGACAGAAAGAGATGCAAGTACTTTATTCTATGATCGTTGGTCTTCGGTTTCGTTCTTTTGTGGGGTTTTTTAAGAAAACTCCTTATTCCGTTTTGTATCCAAATGTATTTACACGATCCAATGATTCTTCGAGCTTTAGCTGCGGTCAATCAACCACACACACACGTCAGTCGTCAGTCGCCAAACGTACTGTTAAAACAAACAAACAAACAAAAAAACGCAACGTCCAACATTTGATTTCACCGAAAAATAATACTATTACCGCGAAAAGTGCACGTATAAACGAACATCCGGCGACGCCATATTGATGTTTTTAGTTGCTCTATAAAAAAAAAATACACAAAAACTTGAATAAAAAAAAAAAAAAAACAACTCCCCCACCAACATGTTGTCGGTGGCACAACGCAGAGAGATATAAAATGTTCGAAAGATTGGAAAATGCAGTGTTTTCGACATATCGGCGCTGTTGGAAATTTCATCGTAACAAACAACATTGTTGTGATAAATTATAGTCATTGATTTCGTTTCAGTGTATGGAGCTACGCGAAATTGAATAATGCCCTTGTGCGTGGCACCGGATGTGACGTCATACGGGCATTGATATTTCTATTTACTTTATTTTTATAAAAAAAAATCTCGCGCCCGAGACGAAGGAAACGTGAGGCACAATTTGATAGCGTTTTTTAAACAACATCTAAAACATGGTCACCTCCCGCTGTCTGTCAGTTTTCTTCAGTAGGTACATTATGGCAGAGAAACACTGTTCATCTAAATATATAAAAGGAAAAGCTGACTGACTGACTGACTGACTGACATATCAACGCACAGCCCAAACGGCTAAACGTAGGGACTTGAAATTTGGAATGGACATAGATATTTGAGATGCTGGTACTACTAAACTACGCTAATGAAATCGCGGGGCGTCCTCTAGTAATGTATATTGCCAAAACAACGTTTGTCGGGTCAGCTAGTTTATTATAATACATTTTTTTTATCATTATGCACAGTTGTTTGACCACCACCCTGCCTGATGTTAGCAGCGATGTGGTCTGCGATGGAGCGTACTTGTTCATTAGGTACCTATTCACCCGCGACTTGAAGACCTTCAGACTGTACTGCGCAGGAAACACAGACTCCGGCAAGTCATTACACTTCCTGGCGGTTCGCACTATGAATACTATACTACATATAATATGTCCGTATGTATGCTTAGATCGTTAAAACTATGCAGCAGATTTTGATACGGGATTGTTTAGTAGATAGTGTAATTCTTGAGGAAGGTTTGTATGTATAATACATTCATACATGTATTGGCAAAAAAAAAACGTTTGCCGGATTAGCTAGTAGATAATAAAACGTTCATCGTCTCTATTGCGTTGAGCAGAAACTTTGGAGAAATAGTGTCTTCTGAGTAATTCCAGCCGGTTCCCTCAAGAACAGATCACCGCGCAAGTAACGCCTGTCTTGCTCTAGTAACCATTGTGTGAACGAGACAAAAATATGCTCAACCATCACTTGAATGAGTGCTGTCCATCACATTGGTCAAACTTTTGTCTCTAAACTAACTAATTGTTGCAGTTCCCGCCCCCCAGCGGACACTATAAATTCTATTTAATTATTAATCTATAGAAAACATAATATTGACTTCTAGGCCAAAAATTGGGTATTAGATTTTGTTACTCAATATTGTATATAGGCGCGAATATAATCAAAGACAAGCTCGAGCTTACCTTTGTTATTTTACTCGACGTTTTAAATTTTGTTTTGATTTTGTTATACTTGTTAATAGGTATTGGCTACTCAAATAGCTTAGATTAGCCCAGAAATGAATATGACTTTCCGTTAGTCGTAGCCAAAGATGGCGCAACATAATTAGTCCACAGTAATAGCGGATAGTAAATATTAAAAAATAAGCAGTTGAAGGATTTTTCATAGGAACCTAACGCTACCGCACACAGTGTGTACAACACTTAAGTCGCGGAAGTTCGTCGAAGCATACCATATTCGATTACTTGGGTACGATGCCTTTTCTGCATTTCCTCCATGGCCACACAATAATAAACAATTTTCACAAATTTAAATCTATCAATACATAAGAGTTACTTGAACTGAAAGTTCAAGATAGAGCGGTTATTGTGTGCAGATACGAGAGAGGAAGACCTAACCGTGGGAGGCCGGAGGTAGGTTTTCCCAGATAATTGTATTTTATTAGCTTTGGTTCCAAACAGTGTTTACAGGCCCAGGGCTCAATATTAAATGGTCGGGGTGAAACAATCGATGACCGCGGTTGTAAATAACAGGAAAAGTGAATTTGTGGAGCCGACGGTACGCTGAGCATCAGCTCCTTAGTGATTTATCATTTAAAGTATGTATATAGTAAGTAGATAGGTCGTGCTTCCGCCTAAACCTTTTTATCAATGCACTTTTCAAAGAAAAAAGGGCATTAACTTCCGTTTCAATGAATTGCTTACAAAAGGAGGCTTTAGTAACGACTGAATCTAAGTAGGTAATGATCAGCAAGAAGCAGCAAATCCTATTAATATTATAAACGTGAACGTTTAGATGTTTGTTAGTCTTTCGCGCAAATATCTCTGTGATTCTTGAGGAAGGATTATATATAAAAAAATACGTTTCACGCTATTTAATCCCAAAGCAGGGTTGGCAGAAGCACTTATAGGGTTCACACAGCTCGTGGTGTGCGGGTTTCATCACTATGTTGTCCTTGGCCGTACGATCGATGCATTACATAGGCTCTGAAAAAGAGTCCCGTTGGTACACGTCCAGTAGCCTGACTCGAACCCGCGACCTCCCGGTTGCAAGTCAAGTATCCGACCAACTGGAACAGACGCTTCCTTTAAAAATAATACTTCAATTAACAATCGCATACAAGACGGCCAAGATAAACGTCACACGACTTGAGTCTTATAGTCTACTAGCTAACCCGGCAAACGATGTTTCGCCGATGTAAATCATTAACAATGTTTCTCTAATATTATTTTACAAACGTTCTTCAAGAATAAACGCAATTTACTTTAAAAAAAATGGTTGTCTGTAAAGTCGGTTTACGGGTCTGACGTAACAACGTACATACATTGCAGTATGTAGTTGTAGTAGTATACTCGCTTGCGGAACGGGACAGTGACGTCATCCTTTTCGCGAAAAAGTTGTGTGGTTTTACGAAACCACGGTAAAAGTGAAACACCGTACTCCGCGGCCGACCGTCACGCGACATGCAACACACAGACAAAAAAGTTTGAGACGATGTAATAAAAGTGTCACTTTAAAAAAAACTAAATTTCGTTGCGTAGCTTTAAAGATTTATGCACATCCGTGTTACGCTGGCAGGAATAACCTGCTATTGACATTTACAATTTTCCCGAGAAATGAACGAAACGATAAAATATTATACTTAAGGTAAAATTTTCAAAGCTTTATAAGTACACTATACATTGATTCAATATTGTGAATAACATTGCTAAGTGAGTCATTACTTTTAGTAGTAAAATATACTTCACGCCTTTTAATTCCAAAGCGGGATAGGCAGAGGCACTTGCTATGCAAATACACACGGTTCACCAAGCGTATTTAACCTAACGTGACAGGGGTGTGCCCATCGTTCGCACACCACGAAACATAAAAAAAACAGTTAAAACAAACCAAGACAGCAGTGGCGTGCACTGAATTTTACGACAAGGTAGGCAGTAATCCCCAAATGATTGACACCTATGTATAGGTAACTTTTCGAAATATAGGTATAACCTATCTATCTACTCACCTACAAAACACAGGAACTTCGTTAGCCTATATCGTGAGTATAACAAACAAAGATCTAGCAATAACTCTATTACTAGGTCGGGTAGTCAAAATACTAAGGTAGTCAGTGTCGTTTTGCCTATATGGTGTGCACGCCACTGCAAGGCAGGTTGTTCGCAAGAGTCGGAGGGGGGAGTCCGACAGCATCGCGTTCGAATGGCAGCCTGTGGAAGTTCGACGTAAGGCCAGCCCCCCTAGCACAGCGCTCCAAGAAATAAGTGACAAGACATATAACCCGCTGCGATTTGTTGAAACTAGCTGAGTCGTACAAAGCGTGACATAACAGCCAATCAGAGCGCGTATTTGTTCTATGTCATGTCTTTCTTGACGCGCGTGCTAGTCCTGCTGGACGCCCCGTGCACACGTGGCGGCGCACTGTCGACGGCAAGCTGAGAACGTGAGGTCTGAGCTGGTCTGATGCCAGAGCAGTTCTAGAGGCCAGTAGTGCAATTCTCGTATTTTCGTCGATACTAAAAAAAGTCTCAACTTAGTCCAAACTCTCTTGTTACCATCGTTCTCATGTTACTATCGAATTTCCATAGTACGTCAAACGGCTCGGACTCGTCAAAGCGTATTCGCGTAAACAAACAAAACTAAAATTACTCTTCTCAAACAAACGGTATTCTGGTAATTTTTGAACTCGGCTAAACTCGATCATAAGCTAAACCAAAACGTAATCGTGATCGAGTAAAAATACGAGAATTGCACTACAGGACGGCGTGGCGTCTAGTGAAGTCCCATTGTACCACGGGGGACCATAAGACTTATGTAAGTAATTACTTTAGTGAGTAAGAGAGGGCTAAATAAATCACAGAGAGTAACAAGAAATTACATTGAATATTCAGTATTTACAAGCCAAAATATCTTACAATATGTTCGTATAACTATTTAATACTATTTTATTGGTACGAGAATACGAGTGCATTCACCACTTTCCAATATACGAAGAAAATACAAGTGACTTGAAGTAATTGAATAGAGTACGAATGAATCGAATGAATCGATTCGAGTTTATTTTTTTTTTTCACAAATACGTTCCACGTTCGGACACACAGAGGAAGAGGTTTGAAAATTGAACGAACTTGTTTTTAAATAAGTTATAGTATAACCGGCCAGTAATATTAAATGCTAGTTGTATCCCGGCGGTGTTACCTGCAGTTTATCTCGTTCCTGTGGGAATGTGGGGGTATGTGATTCAGATGTGTGCTTTGTTGTACATTTCCATATTTTGCGTTAAAGAGTAACAAACGTTCACACATCTAAACAAACTTTTTTCTTCAGCTCACTAGCAGAAGAAGACTGTTTGAAATACCAGTATTATAAAAAGGAATGTTTTGTATTTTTTATACTTATACGAGTTTTTAATTTCTGCATAAATACATTGAATTAAAAATATAGACAAGCCCTTTCATGTAACAAAATAATTCCACTTTTCTTGACAACGTTCGAGCTCTTATTTACATATTATTGATTTTAGAGAGTGTCTGTGGTCCAGTTGGTCGGATCTTTGACTTGTAACTGTAGGTCCGGAACCGGAACCGTAGTCCGGCTACTGGACAATAGGACTCTTTTTCAGAGCCTATGTACGCAACGCAACGCTTGTGCGGAAGGACATCATCGTGATGAAACCCGCACACCACAAGGTGTGTGAACCCTAAAACGGCGATGGGATCACCCCCTGTCATGTTGAGTTGTGAACTGTGGGCACTTAGCAAGTGCCCGCAGTAGAAACCTATCTCGTAATTCCAGGATGAACGGAAAAAATCGTGAGTAAAACCGCGTGGTACTAGTTTATGATAAAAAGTCGTTTAGAATCCAGTACGAACTATAGTCCGGGCGCTTAATTGAGTTATAGCCTGCGGTAGTGTCCATTCGTTAACGAGATATTTTCTAGGTTACTTTTTGGCGTTGGAACCGTTTAAGACCTGTTAAAAAATAACTGTTTGAAGGCCATAGTTTTAAATTGAAAATATTAGCTTAGCTTTAAAAGCCTATTGCATATAGATTTGTTGGGTTTTAATGAATAAAAATGTCAACCTTTGACAATTTCCCGAGTTAATGACGTCCTGACGGAAAGAGGAAATCTGACTTGGTTTTTGCGTATTGAAAAGTGTCTTCACATCTCGCGAAGGCAATTTCCTTGAGTTGAGCGTATTCTAAGGATATTATTGATTTTACTACAGGGTTATTCGCAGCAAATTTTAATATAATATAGCCCATGTTTTGGTGCTGAAAATAAAAAAAATATGGGTTTTGTGCCCGTTAGGACGTTAATAATTTGCTGTTTTCTGTACTAAATAAGAAACAATTATATTTTTGTATAAATGTTTGTATCGAAAAAACTACAGGACGGATTTCGATAATTCTTTGACCATTAGAATGCTACACTAGACCTGAGCAACATAGGCTATAATTATTTTATCTCGAAATTACCTCGCAGTTCAGTTAGTTTTTAATAAATAGAACAAATACGCTTTCCGTCTTTTAAACCCAAATCAGGATAACAAGAAGCATTTTCTAAAAAAATGCCCACGGTTCACCATGCGTATTTAAGCTAATGTGATATTAAGATGAACCCATTACTGTTATAGGGGGTTCACACACCTTGTGCTATTCTCGTTCTGGTTTCACCAAGATGCGTTGCCTAGCGTACATAGGCTCTGAAACACTAATCACACAGGATATTTGACAAATAACACTTTAACACAGTGTGACGAAGCCATGTGGTGACGGCGAATAGAATACATACTCAATCTCACATCTGTGAGATCACAATTGTGTCACCACGTCTTTGAGATCGCGGCGAGCTGACCAAGGGAACTATCCAGAGGACGGGCAGCAGCGCTCACTGTTAGTTAAACCACAAAGTCAAAGTCAAAATTTCTTTATTTCATCGTTATAAGTGCTATAACATACAGATAGATATACACATAACACAAAGCTTGATGAACGTCAATTATGACTTCAAAAACGAAAGTGATCATCCCCGGTTCGAATTAATGATAGTATCAGGTTTAATGAAATAAATAAATAATTTACTGGCCAGAAGAACCGGGAAGAAACTGGTATATTTTCAAAATGTTAAGTATACACACAACACTGCGATCGCCAACCCGCATGCCAAGGGTGTGATTATTGGCATTTCTCCCCTAATTATCACGGAAATCTTTGGGGGAGGCCCTCGTCCAGCAGTAGACGTCATGTCACTGATGACGATGATGAGTTAGACAGTGTAATAGAGAGGGGTAAACAAGGTGGAGGGGAAAGCTGACAGAGGAAATGACAGTTGTTCGTAAAAAATCAAAGTATACTAGTACAACTCCTCTCTGTTTCATTCGCGTAGTTTCAGTATTTATTTTCCCAAAAATATTACCGACAAGTACCATGACTCCAATATTAACGACTCCAATATTATCTGAAATCAACAAAATATTTGTCGCCCAAAAAAGACTAATTAGAATACTTGCTAATATTGATTCCGAAACAAGCTGCAGACCCTTCTTCAAACAGTATAACATACTCACGGTTACCTCATTATACATCATGGAGGTTTCCCTCTTTGTTAAAAAACATCCTGATCTTTTCCCAGTATACTCCAGGGCATCTAACTTAAGGCCTAGAACCAAGCTTGCACTTCCATTCACTCAGATGCATCTAGTCAGTTCCGCTCCTTTTAGTATGTGTGTGAAAATATTCAATAAGTTACCAGTCCAAATACAAATAGAAGACAACCTATTTAAGTTTAAAAAAATAATAAAAAAATTCCTTATAAAAAATTGTTATTATAACCTGAAAGAATTTATAAACTGTTAATAATATAAGATTCCATTTTATTTAACTAGAATTTAATTTACTAATAATAAAATTTACTAATATTATAGTCTAATTGAAATGTTATTCATAAGATTAAGTAGATAATATAGTATTATTTTTAATCTTAAGTATTTACCATTTTGCTGTACCCTTACAGGGTTTCATGACTGAACCTATAATTATGTAAGACCCATTGTACTCATGAATGCAATAAATTATTATGATTATGATTATAACTCTTTTATGACATACAAAAAGAAATGCTTGCTTATTGTACTATCTATATATATAAATGAGAGTCGTGTTAGTTACTCCATTTATAACTCAAGAACGGCTGAACCGATTTGGTTGAAAATTGGTGGGGAGGTCCTGTTGGTCGCGTCGCTATATAGAGAGCGTTATAGTTTGTATGAAGAACTGAAATGACGCGAATGAAATCGCGGGGCGTCTACTAATATCTTATAAAACTCAGTCCTGACTGATTCATTTGACTTATGAACGCCCAGTCCAAACCCTTGATAATTACAAAGCTGAAATTTTGCTCAAGGGTTTCTATTATGATGTTTACGTGAGAGACTAGAAGGATTTTTCAAAATGCAACCCCTAAGTGTAAAAAAGGGGTTAGATATTTATATTAGAAAAAGTTAAATTTAGAAATACACACTAAAATACACTTCACGCCTTTTAATCCCAAAGCGGGGTAGGCAGAGGCACTTGCTAAAGCAAATGCCCACGGTTCACCAAGCGTATTTAACCCAACGTGACAGGGCAATCCTAAAGCGGGGCAGGCAGTGGCACTTGCTAAAGCAAATGCCCACGGTTCACCAGCGTATTTATCCCAACGTGACAGGGGATGAGCAAATTTAGAGTTATAGAATAGGAATATTAAAACTGCGCGAATAAAATCCCAGGGCAACCACTAGTTTATAATAAAACACACAGAAGAAAACAAGTAGGTACCAATTTTTTTTGTTAAAATTTCCTTCGCGCCATTAGCAGACGAGATAAATTAATGTTTCTTTTTTTTACCTAGATTCCGAGTTTGTGGACGGCTGCACATCAGCACTGACTTTCGCGGCTTATTAGCTCTTATTGCTGAATGAAATAGGGGCTAACATTGCAGTGCCGTTTTGGGGGTACGGTGCAGTAGTCCAAACGGCTTAATTACGTTGGTGAGAGTCCAAATGTCCGGCTGTGTTACTTGAATGTCCGTTGAGCTTGTGCCATACGCCCGGAGGGATACTATGGAAACTCAATCTACATTATATACCCGTTTCTGTGGGAATTTCGGGAATTCCTTTCTTAGTGAACCCCTACGTTACCCAAGTTAGGTCCGTACCAAATTTCAAGCGCCTACGTTTTGCCGTTTGGGCTGTGCGTTAATATGTCAGTCAGGCAGTCCGTCACTCATTCAGTCAGCTTTTCCTTTTATATATTAAGATATTAAATTCAAAGCCGTGACTGATTCATTCTAGCCTTTGACCCTAGAAAGCTGAAATGTTGAAAAATCCCCCTAGCTAAGCGTGTCAAGAAACACTCGACATAGAGCGATTTCGCACTGTGATTGGCTGTTATGTCACACATCATGTGACTCAGCTTGTTTCAAGCAAACGTAGTACTTGGTATGTCTTCTATATTTTTTTTATAAGAAAATATTCTACAAAATTCATCCCCTAAGGTGGTAAAATGATTGATATGAAAAAAAGCGGTTAATTTGGGAGTTATGTCTCTAAAACTTGGTGGTAGAATTTTGTGTATACTAATCCTTACTAATATTAAAAATCGGAAAGTGAGTTTGTTTGTTTGTTCCGCTTTCACGCCGTAACTACTGAACCGATTGCTTTGAAATGTTGCATACGTAAAGTTAGAAGTCCGGATTAAATAATAGGGTAATTTTTATCACGGAAAAAATTGATATTTCCTAGGACACTTAGATTTTTCTTCTGTCATATCAGTCAGATTTTCTTAATTACTTCATCATCATTTTCCTGCCCTTATTCCACACTAGGTGGGGTCGTCGCGTCGTACTTTTCTCCATTCGTCATCTCTATAGTTACACCTATCACGCACATTCTATTAATTTTGACACAATCCATCCATACCTTATTTGGTTTCCCTCTTCTCTTCTCTTTTTCTGAAATTCTTCGTACATGACAATGTTTTCTTGACAATAACAAACACAACAACGTTCACTCTGTGATGCCATGACCAAAGCAAATGGAGATACATTTTAATGTACTTTTTTTTAGTGCCCCACTAGCTCATACCCTCCGCTCGCCCCTATATTGGGCAACCTTGACTACAAAACCTGGTTTGGCAGTTTGTCAGGTCTTCTTCAGGGTTAGGTTCGGTCTTTAGTGAGTCTGTACAAAAAAATACATTTTAGTAGAGTACCATAGTATTCCCGAGAAGGTGGCTAACGAGCTGTGCCCGCACCGCAAACCTAAGTCCACAGCCCACGAAAACACGGGTACTATTTATGTTATTGTCGGCAAGTGTCTTATCTACTGCTTTAGTCCTAGCGCAGACATCAAGGAAGGCATGGCATAGCATAAATACGCGGTCAACTGCTATGTCACGCTTCGAGCGACTTAGCTTGCTTCGACAAATCGCAGTGCGTTTTATGTCTTATCTCTATTTTCTTTCTTAGAGCGCTGTGCTAGCTTTTTTTTTCAACGAAGGATATAATGCCGACGAGATTAAAAAGAAGCAAATGCGATACGACAGTAGAAGGAAATTGCTTAGTGTTAACAATAAACAACGCGGGACTCGTATGGAGAAACTCACCTTTGAAAACTTGTAGGTATTCGATTTTCGCATGTGAGGTTTTGACACTATGTAGGTAATGAGTAAACTTAGTAAGGCGATACTCTTTAGGCAAGATTTGCCTAGCGAGCTAGCCTTTAGCGTACGTGTTACTACTTAATGTAAATGGTCTCTAATTCCATTACAACAAATGTGCCTAAAGCGCTTGTCGCCGTATTGGTTTACGGGAACTTTAAACACTTCTGTTGCTGATAGCAACCCTTTTTATAAGTATACTTTTTTATACTTGTATGTTTTTCTATGAATATTGTCATTTTTGACTGTTCTATTGATTATTGTTTTTACAATTCCACGATGAACTAGTGTTTTTTGTTTTTATTTTAATTTTAATTTATCATACAGTCCACATATCACCACATATCGCTTCTCACAAGCAGGCTTCGCCTTCGTTTTCATTGAAGCAAGCCTTCAGTTTAAAATACACTCACACCCACGACTTTCAGTCCCAAAGCGGGGTAGGGCGAGGCACTCGCTAAGTAATCTGAGAAGGTCACGTGCCAATAATACAACCGCCTACGATTTTGTGCTTTAATGATTGATGACCTGTCACATTCGTTGTGTGCGCCCAGTTCCGGGTTGCTATTATCGAATTTAAGGTAAATATACCTTAAAGTTTAAAATAGGTGTACTTACGAGTTTTAATCCTTTGGCGGGGTATGCAGAGGCAGTTGCTAAGCAACCGACCGTCACGTGGTCAGGGCCACGTGTTTTTAGGACAAATCTATAC